>JAJPUD010001143.1:195657-283194 GCA_023553655.1 Myrmecobius fasciatus
AAGAAAGAAAGAAAGAAAGAAAGAAAGAAAGAAAGAAAGAAAGAAAGGGAGAAAGAAAAAGGGAGGAAGGAAGGAAGGAAGAAAGGGAGGGAGAAAGAAAGACAGAAAGAAAGAAAGAAAGAAAGAAAGAGAGAAAAGAAGAAAGAAAGAAAGGGAGGAAGGAAGGAAGGAAGGAAGAAAGAAAGAAAAAGAAAGAAAGAAAGAAAGAAAGGGAGGGAGGAAGGAAGAAAGAAAGAAAAAGAGGAAGGATAAAAAGAGAGCAAGGAAGAAAGAAAAAAGAAAGAAGGAAAGAAAGAAGGGAGGAAGGAAGGAAGAAGGAAGGGAGGAAGGGAAGAAGGGAGGAAAGGAGGAAGAAAAAAAGCTGATACTTTTGTTCTTTTATCTTCTGACTACTCTGAGAATAGTGGAACTGCTATATTCATTTGGTTGATCTTTTCAAAAAGTATTTGACAGCATTACAACAATAATATTAAGTACCTTTGGCTCTTCCAAGTTCATCTAATTGCATAAGTGATTGTTACATGTATGATAAGAGTACTGTATAAAAAGTAAGTGGTGCTATTTCTGACTTTTTCTCAAGTAGCAATATCTATCCCAGTGACTTTGAAACTTTTTTGATTGAGTATTCCTATCAATGATATGAGTTTGTGCCCTTTTAAACGGCAAAGCTTTAGGTCAAAAGGAGAAAAATCAGAAACATTGAAATATAAAGGGGAAGCCCTTTCAAATGTATGGGAAAATTTTGACACCTTAGACAAGGCTTGGACTTCTTTGTATATGAAAATGCCAACAGATACAATGAACTTTCCTAGGGAATCTGCAGACTTTTGGACCCAGTCTTTCATATGTCAAACCCTCATAGTAATCCAAGATAGGAGAGAGAATGAGAGAGAGAGAGAGAGAGAGAGAGAGAGAGAGAGAGAGAGACAGACAGACAGACAGACAGACAGACAGACAGACAGAGATTGAGAGAGACAGAAAAAAACAGAGACAGAGACAGAGATATAGAGACACGAAGATAAGCAGGCAGATAGATATTGCTTTGAACCAGAAATGAGATCTTTCCTACCTCTTTCCCAGAAGTTAAAAACCTCAGAATTGGGAGAGGCTCTGACAATATTAGGACAAGCATTGTCCTTGTTGAAAAAGTATTGTAGCATTCCAATTAATCAACATTTGTTAAGTGCCTTCTGTGTGTCAGGCACTATGGTCAGCGCTAGAAAAAAGCACAATAACACAGATGAAGAGAGTGTAACAATACCTGGCCTAGCCAGAGAATAAAGATAGTGAAGAATGAAGCTGTCCATTGAAGACCCAACCCAAGAAGTCCAGATCAACTTATGGAATGGAAAGTCCCTTCCTTAATGAAGAGCCTCATGGCTGAGTAATTTGCCAAGGCCAGTCTGATAGTAGCTGACTAGTAGGACAATCTACCAAGCCCAGGATAGCAGAATTTGAGTCTGAGGAAGAATCAGTTTTGCAGCCAGGGAATCTTCCTGACCAAGCCTAGTAGTAGATTGACCCATCCAGTTTAGATGCCATGCCTTTTGAGGAATCAATCCACTGGGACAGTAGAGAAATCCATCCATCACTGACACAATGCCTTCACACTTTAAGGGGATTCACCAGACAAGCAAAAGACACTCATAGATTCAATAAAGGGAACTGCTTTGGTCATGTATGTTCAGTGCCCAATGCCTCAGTAACATTGTACTTTAAATTCATGTATACCTTTTGCCCCATGGATTCTGTCTGTATTTGTGGAAGTCAGCCAAAGGTTTGGGAAGAAATGCTCTGTAACTTTTCTTTCTGCTATGCTTTTTAAGTAAATGACTTTTTTCCTTAAAAAAACTAATTAAACTATTGACTGATTGTTAAAAGGAAGCATACTAATTAAGGCTCACAAGTTAAGGACTGTCACCCAACAGAATTGCTTGTAGAACCCTGAAAAAGAATAGCAATCACCCTTTGGGGTTACAAATTGCCAGTGCTATAAAGAGTATTATCTTTATTTTTGTCATATATATATTATATATACACTTACACACACATACACACACACATACACACACACACACATATATATAGTGTGAATGATGATTAATATGGTAGCATATATATAAATATGTATTTTCCAATATATGCTACTGCATTAATCATCATTCACATAAAATACAAAAATAAAAATTGAAAAGGAGGAGATAAAGTCAAAATAGTATTTGTTCCTAGGGTAAATTGAGCCACTGGAGCTGGTTGAATAGGGGAGTGACAAGTCATACCTGTGGTTTGGGAAAATCACATTGGCAGTTATGGAAAGTGGATTGGAGAAGAAGGAACTGAGGCAGGGAGATCATTTAGGAGGCCATTGTGGCAGTCCAGGCTGGAGATGACAAGGGCCTGAGTCAGTGGTGGCTATCTTGGTAGAGAGCAAGGGACAGATGTGAGAGATGTAGTCAGAAACCACTGAATTTGGCCTCTGATTTACCTGTGGGGTGAAGGTATGTTAGGACTTAAGTCATCACAATCACAAATGACACTGGTTTTGAGCAGAAGCATGGTGCTGTCCTTGATAGTAATAGGAGAGTTTGGAGGAGAGGTGGTTTGGGGGTGTAAAGATAATATAATGATGCATGCAATGCTAAGCAATTACTATCCTTGTTTGCTTTTCAGCATGACTCACTGCCTCACCAAAATAAAAAGTAAAAGCAGGGTTCTTAATCTCATGTCACTGCTTCCCAGTGAAAAGCACACCTGTGAGGGGCACGAGTCAAAACTGGTGTCAAAAAAGAGATGAACTGTGGGATAGAAATCTAGTGCAGATTTTCTCAATGGCACTTGAATGGCAGCTACTATGGATACCTGGGAGCTCTGAGGGACTGACACCCACTCAGAAGACAGGAAGATAATAGCTTGTATAACAGATATACAAGTGAGGGGGAAGGTAGAATAGTAGAGTGGTGGGAGATAAGGGTAGGTTGTATTGGAGATATATCCTGTACTTTGCCATTCCTAAGGAAAGATTTCAATGTGATCTTCTTAAATGCAGGAAGCAGGTTTTTGTTTTTTAATATTATTTGTATCCCCATCCCTTAGCAGAATGCCTGAGCCATAGTAAATAAGTATTCAATAAAAGCTTATTGACTGACAGATGAGGGTGGAAAGCAATCAAGTATGCACTCCTACCAGCTTATGAAAACTGACTGTTAAATTTTCAGTGTGAGCATTTATGTCTTAGATACTGGCAAACTACAGATCAGATCTTGATTTATTGTTTCATCGATTATCTAAAGGCTTAAGAAAGTGATGGGGAAATACTAATAATGCAGATTAAATTTAATATCTGAAAGCATACTGTGGGATGCACCCATCTTTTTACCTACTAATCTCTCTGTCTCTCCCTGTGTCTCTTCTCTGTGTCTCTGTGCTTCTGTGTCTCTGTCTTTTTTCTCTCTGGATCTCTCTCTCTTCCTCTCCTCTCTCTCTTTCTCTATCTCTGTTTCTATCTCTGTCTCTGTCTGTTTCTCTCTGTCTCTCTCTGTCTATCAGTCTTTCTGTGTGTGTGTGTGTCTCTCTCTGTCTCTGTCTCTCTCTGTCTCTCTGTCTCTGTCTCTGTCTCTCTCTGTCTCTCTCTGTCTCTCTGTCTCTGTCTCTCTCTCTCTCTCTCTCTCTCTCTTTCTCTCTCTCTCTCTCTCTCTCTCTCTCTGTCTCTCTCTCTCTCTCTTTCTCCCTATTGGAGTAAATAACCAGTGTCCTGAATTTATATGGCACCTCTCATGCTTATCAATGGACTTTTCATTTCTGTTTGGTCAGTGAAAACTTACAACCCTCTGAGGTTGGTAGGGTAAGTGTTACCATTCTCAATGAATGAAACTTTCCAGCAAGCTAGACTACCCTATTGGGCCAATTTCTCTGAATCTATATCATGGCATTTTTGAAATTTTGCATAAAATAGAATGAATAAACATTGAAATTTAACATTGTGCATAATATATATTGTATATGTATACACAAATATATATATACACATATATGTGTATATGTATATGTGTGCATGTATGTACATACACATGCGTGTGTGTACACACATCTATTTACCTATGCATTTATCTATCCATCTCTTTATCTATCTTTCTATCAGCCTGGTAAAGGACTGTGGGTATGAAGCTCTTCCTCTTGATGGTTACCAATTTTTTTTATTTTTAAAATTTTTTATTGTTCATATATTCCTTTTCTCTAGAATCAATTCATCACAAATGCCAGAGATGTCCCTGGGAAATTTTTTCACCTAGGAAAAAAAGCATTTGGGTGAGGGAGAACAAAGTGGCAAAGGAAACAGATAGAGATTGAGGGAAACTGAGATCTGTAGGGAATTTTGGCAGGGGGTGGAAGGAAATGCTGATAAATGTTTCTTAACCAACTCTCTGCTTCTCATCACACACTTTTAAACTTTATTTGCATTATTAACAATTTATCCATTCCTTTCTTAAGTTTGAGCAATAAATAAAACAATAAATTAAGTCTTAATTTGTAACATCTGATGATTTCCAAGTAAAATAGAATAGTTGATCTAGAGGTTGCTAGGTGGTATTTTGGATAGAACACTGGACCTGGAGTCAGGGTGAATTCAAATCCAACCTCCAATAGTTATCAGCTATGTGACCCTTGACCAGTCACATAACTACTACATTTCTTCATATGTAAAATGGGGATAATAATTCTGCATCTTGGGTTGGAGTAAAGATAAAATGAGTTAACGTTGATAAAAACAGTTTGCAAATTTTAAAGTGCTATATAAATCTGTTATTAAAAGTGGTAAATATTATATATATATACATATATATATATAAAAGAAGAGTAGCTAGGTGGCACAGTGGATAGAGCACTAGCCCTGAAGTCAAGAGCACCTGAATTCAAATCTGGTCTCATACACTTAATACTGCCTAGCTGTGTGACCCTGGGCAAATCACTTAACCCCAATTGCCTCAGCAAAGAAAAAAAAAAATGTGGTACAGAGTAGATAAAAGTGTTGGGCCTGCACTCAGGAAGATCTGAATTCAAATAAGTCTTGAACTTGAATGTAGATCACATGACACTAGGTTCAGTACCCCTTCCATGACAGCAGCAAGATGTTCCATATTTACTATTCCCAATGTTGATACATAAAGGAAATGCTAAGTCACTAGATGTTTTTCAATGTTTCCTGGGAATAAGATTTTGGTCATTGCAAATGGTATCAATCCAACATCTACTTGTGTATTTTTCAAAAATTCAAGATTCAAAATTGTATTTTAGAATAATTTTGGAGCCAGAATAACTGAACTTTGTATTGTGCTTGACTCTGTAATATAGCACTGATTAATGGGGGCAGTGGAATTCAAAAATCTATGAAAGGAATTTATTGTTTATGTTAAACACTCAAAGTTCAGAGTCCAATGCACACAGTATCTCCTGATGGAAAGAGATAGACAGGAGTGCCATCATGCCAGTCAGGTAGACAGCACTTTGGCCAACCTGTTTTGACAAATCCCTTTTCAATCAAAGGATTCTTTTCAGGCTTTCTATGGAATTTTAGGCTAAATGTGGATGTTGGGTTCCTGAACTCACACTGCATAGAGTGTACCAACTTTGAAGCAAAATATACATTTTAAAAAACAAACCAAATCAAAAAAGCACACTACTTTTGTTATGTACAAAGAGGTGTCATCCCACATGCTTGTTCTTAGCCAAAAGGATGCTTTTTGATGACTAATGGTGTTGAAAAAGAATGGGGTATGTGTGAAGGAAAAATCCTGGGGTTAGCATGTTTAGGTAAAGGAATATCAGAGAAATTGACACATTATTTTCAGAAGCAACATAACACATTAGGTTGTCAATTGGGATGCCAAAAGGAAAAGGATCAAAGGGATCCTCATGGTTATTTTCCTTTACAGTGAGCCTTAGTGCATGTCTTTTTGGGAGCCTGAAACTCTAGATCATTTAAAAGACTTGCAGTCCTCCTGAAACCAACCTAGAGATTGAACTTCAGGAAATGAGGACTAAATGTAGTTCAGGAAGTCTGCAGCCTTCTCAGAGAATACAATTCAGGCTTATATCAGTGGAAATCCTGTGACATGGGTCACATTTAGTCCATCTCAAGGCTCTGAGTCACAATAAAAATGTTTTGGTAGAAGTATATCCCAGATCATTTTAGATTCCCTGAAATGCTTGTGGAGTGTCTGACTTCTCTTGATGTAACTGACTTCCTGCTTTATGGCAGCCTAGTGTGTGTGTGTGTGTGTGTGTGTGTGTGTGTGTGTGTGTGTTTGTGTGTGTGTGTGTGTGTGTATACAGTGGGTCTCTTTGGTATTCTGGTTAAACCTATCAACAGCTCACAATGATTCTTGTAAGTTCATAAAATAAGACATTACATAGGATTAAAAAAGAAAGACTTAAGGCTCAGTACAGTGCCCAAACATAGGTGATAAATAAATGTATACTGATTGATCACATAAAAGATATAATTATCAAAATAATCTTTTTAAAAAGTTCACAAACCTGAGAGACAGACAGAGACAGAAACAGTCAGACACATAGAGACACAGAAAAGGAGAGATGTGGACAGATGGGAGAGACAGAGAAATACAGAGACAGAGAGAGAAAGAGAGACAGAGACAGAGAGAAAAGAAAAGAGAGGAAGGGAGAGATAGAGAAGAGAGAGAGAAGGAGAGAGAAAGAAAGAGAGAAAAAGAAGTTGAGAGAGAGAGAGAAAGAGAGAGAGAGAGAGAGAAGAAAAATGGAGAGAGAGAATCTGTGTGGCAGTCATGGCTAGCATAGATGCCATGTGTGCACATTCCAGGGCAGCCTCAATAGTCTTGTCTTTCATAAAGTGAGTCACTATACTATTTGAGGCAGAGGGTTGATGACCCAAAAGGCAGTGTGGAAAGGATCCCTTGGAAATACTCAGCCTGACCTTTCAAGGTTCCTCTGCAGGCTTTCCATGAACACTGTTTCAGAGCTGAGAGGAATCCTCAGTAAGAACCATTGCCAACTGCTTCATGCCTGAGAAAGGAGCTGAAACACCTCCCTGTACTTAAGATTTTTTTCCTTTCCAGTTAATTGTTCTTCCTAAATTGAATGAACTATTTTTGGAACTATCAGAGATGCAGTGTGGAGAGAAAGAACTGACAAAACCCAAGGCAGAAAAAAGTGAATAGCAGAATGGTTGGAAGAATGGGATACATATGGCATAATGTCCAATTTCTTAAGTACAAAAAAATTTACCTACAAGGTTGTCATCTCTTGGCAACTTTGTAGATAGGACAACGATAGGGAAACTAAATAGGAAAAGCCACCAATACAACAATAATGAATTTGGATAAGTGATGCCAAAAGACCTAGGGGTGAAGAGATTATCAGTCTGTATCTAACAATGTATGTTATGAGAAAACAATAGTTTCTATAGAAATAGACAATACAAACCACGGAGTGTGTATAATATTTCCCAAAGTTACAGGAGCTTATTACCATTAGAAACACAACCCTGTGGAATTATCTTATATGAATGGCTTCCAAATGATTTCATGGTCTTGTATTTATTTAAGACCTTTAGATTAAAAAAAAATGTCACTGTGGGGCAGGTATAGGCATTCATTAAAATATGTGCATGTATCATAGTTAAGATGAGAAATTCTGATAATGTGAACATTGGCTGATTTTTTTTGGCTAATATCCCAAATATGTGACTAATTTTGCCTTCAGCTGCTATTATTGATATTAGCCTTTTGAGTTTTGATGTCTTTGTAAATAGTGGTTGTGTTAATTCCAGAAAATTCATCTGATCTTCTGATCCTCTTTCAGATGCAATAACTTTTTGAGAAGTTTAAGGCATGCCCACATTTTCATTTCTTCTTGTTTCTGTTTTCCAAATATGTTAATAGCAAATATCCATGCATCCACCCATCCATCCACCCATCCATCCATCTATCCATCCATCCATGTATCTACCTATCTATTTTAAAGTTCCCTTATATGGTTTCAAATGTCACAGGAAAACTATACAAAAACATTCTCTCACAGAAAATATTTTATTTTGTATTACAATGTTGACTCCTTGCTAATCAGAAAAGAGTTAGATCTACATTAAGTGGTAGAAGGAAAAGACTTTTCAAATGTCCATAAGATGTACCATACACACACACACACACACACACACACACACACACATACACAGATTTGTTTTCTTTTCTATCTGCTCTCAATTAAAGAAGAAAAATTAAAAAGAAAGAAAACTAAAAGTATTCAATTAAAACAAATTTTCATATAGACCACCAAAAAAAAATGTGTCTCATTCTGCAAATTTAGTCCATCACTTGTCTGTCAGAAGGTAGGTAGCAACATCATTTCTCTGAAATTATGCTAGGTCATTGTGTTGATCAGTGTTCAAATGTTTCAGAGTTGTCAGTCTTAACAATGTTGCCATTACTATAGAAATTATTTTCTTGGTTCTTCTTACTTCACTCGGCATTAGTTAATATAAATCTCCAGATTTTCTGAAACTTCTCCATTAGCCTTATCAGCCTGCTCATCCTGTTGGTCATTATTTTAATGGTACCTTTAGCTAGTTATGAAATTAATGAGTTGCTTTAGAAGTAGGAAAAACACAAGCTTCAGAATGCTGGAACATTTTTCTTTTAACTCATTATGACAAACTTGTAGGTAGCCCGTGGCATCATTGGCCCATTATTTTCCCAGGTGTTCAAACTATATAATAGTTAGATAATTACTCATCCACAGTGTGTCTTGATGCTTTTCTTTTGAAAACATTTGCTTTTTGCTTAGAAGGACAAAAAAAAAATAAGAATTTTTAGCTGGGAAGAAACACTAGGGATGGATAATATCTATCAAGGGGGTTCCAAAAATGTCCATCCTCTCAGGTCACTAGGCAGAATTTCCAATGGTAAAGGAACACTTCTCACGCCCCTTCCCATTGATGGAAAGCTACATTGTTCCAATATTTGACTAGGAGTGCAACCTGAGCAAGTTTAAATTAACTCCATATCATTAGCACATGGACAAGAGATCTTTCCTTTCATTTAACTAACACAGCAAACCACAAATCAATTATTTAATCTTTCTAGTCCTAGGTGTCCTAATCTACAAAATAAAGGAATTTATGACTTTCTTTTAAAAAAAAGTATTTTATTTTTTCCCAATTGCACGTCAAGACAATTTCTTAGCATTCATTTAACAAGATTTTGATTTCCAGATTTTTCTCCCTCTCCCCTCCCCTCTTCTAAAATGATAGGCATTTTGATAAAGGTTATACATGTGCTTTCATGTAAAATATATTCCCATATTAGTCATAGCTGTGAAAGAATATAAAAAAATGAAATGAAAAAGAATGAAGTGAAAAGATATGTTTTGATTGGCATTCATTCAGAGTCCAACAGTTCTTTATCTGGATATGGATACTTTTTCATTTTTGAGTTCTTTGTACTTGTGTTGCTGTGATGAGTTGATCCTCCCATAATGTTACTGATGTTTTTTGCAATATTTTCCTGGTTCTGCTCATTTCACTTTGCATTCCTTTATACAAGTCTTTCCAGTTTTTTTTCTGAAATGTCCTTGTTCATTTCTAATTGCACAATACTATTTCATTACCTTCATCTACCATAGCTTTTTCAGCCATTTTCCAATTGAGGTGCATTCTCTTAATTATCAATATTTTGCCAGCAAGGCTGCTATAAATATTGCTGTATATGTAGATCCTTTCCCCTTTTTAATGCTCTCTTTAGGATACATACCTAGTAGTAGTATTACTGTCTCAAAGAATAAACACAGTTTGGTTGCTCTTTGGGCGTAGTTCCAAATTGCTCTCCAGAATGGTTAAATCAGTTCACAACTCCACCAATAATGCATTAATGTCCCAATTTTCTCACATCCTAAAATTTATCATTTGTCTTATTTTCATTGTCACCCAATAACTTTCTCTATATAGTCAGATTTTGTTATTTTTATTTTATTTTATTTTTTGGCCTTTTCCCTTTCTATTAACTTTGAGCTCTCTTCCTGGGTTGGAAAGGATATGGTTTCAAATTTCTTGTAAAGGGGCTGTTTACCTTGTGCTGCACTTACTTTGCTCTGATACCCTTGTGTCTCATGCTGAGCTGAGAGAATGAGGTGAAAAGTGGCTGTCACTGTGCAGGCTGTACGAGTCTTGCACTTTACCTATTACTGAGTCAGGTTCCTAGTGCTGGTGTTGTTCTTAATGTTGGTGTTTGGGATATGCAGATGCTAGTGGGGTGTTTCTGTGTTTCCCTGGGGATCACTGAAGCATATAATGGTGGTCTGGCCACTGGCAATTTCCTGTTTGTTCAAGTACACACTGAAACAACTTAAGAGGAAGGTATGCTGGTATCTGCCTGTTTCCTTAGACACCCCTAGGTAAAGGTGACATCTACCTATTTGCCCAGAGATCTATTGAAGTACATAGTGATTTGGCTGCTGGAGGTACCTGTTAACCTAAATTGAAACACATAGTGGTTCTCAGAGCTGGAGTTGGCCACAACCCCTGCTATGGTGATGTTGGTGTTTGACTACTCCATCACACTGGGGTTCAGGGTCAACTGCTGGTTTACTGGAGTAGGGCTAACTACTAGCTTTCTGGAACTTCCTATCCTGGATTGCACTCCCCTTTTGCATGAGTGAGACACACCTTTACCACCGATCTTTCAGGTTTCCTGAGCTCAAAGATTGTTCCACCCTGTCTTTTTGCTGGTTCTGCTGTTAGATTTTGGGTGCTTTTTAATGGTTGTTTGGAAGTAACTATGGGAGAGTTATAGAGATTTGCTGCTTACTATGCTATCTTCACTCCCAGAAATCCCTCCTTCTTATTTGGTTTTATAAAATTCAATGGACCTATAATCTTATTGCATCAGGCCTTTTTTTTTTTTTTTTTTTTTTTTTTTTTTTTTGGTAGGGAGTTATCAGTGTAATAGTACTTCTGCGGATACTGGAGGCAAAGTGAATGAACAAAGAGGTGTGTCTTTACTTTCCCACATTTTACTGGCACTCTGAGACATATTAGACCTCTGGTAGTCACCTCCTGAAAGAAGTATGATGGACTTAAGATGCAGAATTAGACATACAGGTTTTGGACATGGAAAATGCTTGGATTTTCTTTGGTTGAAGTATTATGGACTTAAGATCCAGAATTAGACATATAGGTTTTGGACATGGAAAATGCATGGATTTATTTTGGTTCTTTCTTCTTCTTTTCTCTTTCTCCTTCTCCTTCTCTTTCTTCTTCTCCTTCTCCTCATCTTCCTCTTCTTCCTCCTCCTCCTCCTTTTCCTCTTCCTCCTCCTCCTCATCCTCCTCCTCCTCTTCCTCTTTCTTCTTCTCTTTCTCCTCTTACTCCTACTCCTCCTTCTTCTCCTTCTCCTTCTCTTTCTTATCCTCTTCCTTCTCTTCCTCCACCTTTTTCTTCTTCCTCCTCCTCCTCCTGCTACTTCTTTCTTTCTTCTTTATTTTTTTCCATTTCTTTCTATGACTTTCCCTATGGCTACTAACTTGTATATTCTTAACTCATCCAGTGACCTCTAGATTCTACCACTCATCTCATCATTTTTAAAACTGTCTTTGGCAGTTCCTGTCTTTTCTTTCCCTTCCCTTTACTTCTCTTCCTCTTTCTTTTCTTCTTCCTTTCTCTTCCCTTTCTGTCACTTCCCTTCCCCCTTCCTTTCCTTTCCCTCTTCCCTTGCCTTCCCAGTTTACTTCTACATTAAAATGCAGTTCTCAGCCTGGCATTTCTGGCTCCCATCTACCTTTCCAGGCTTATTTCATCCACATTCTGTCTATTCCAATCAAATACCTAACCTAAAGAAGACATTCTAATTCCCACCTTTGGGCAAAATAAACTTTGCAAAAATGATTGTCTGGATTTGGAATGTACCTTCTTCATCCTTCTCACTTTGTAGAATTTCTAGTTGTCTCAGCAACTCTCAGGTGTTGTTTACTAGACTAGACCTTTTCTTTTCTCCCCAGTTGTTAATGTTTTTTTTCCTCTTGAAATTATTTATTTTTTCTTTCTTGTATTGATTAATTTCTAGCAGCTACATCTAGCAGTATATGATGGACCTGAAGACTTTATTTTTTTTATTACATTTTAAATTCCAAATCATCTTTCTCTAGCCTTTAGTCTGCAGTAGAGGCCACCATTTCACACACACACAATCACACTTACACATGCACATATGTACTTGTAGCCACTTATACTATATGCATTTCTGTTCATCAGTTTGACACTTTTCTCTTTCATTAATCCTATAATCAATTTTTGTGAGCTCAAATCTAGCCTCAGACACTTACTAGCTTTGTGATCCTGGTAAGCCATTTAACTCTGTTTGCCTCATTTTTCTCATTAGCAAAATGGATTAGAAAAGGAAATGGCAAACCACTCCAATATCTTTGCCAAAAAAACCTCATAAAGAGTTGGATATGACTGAAATGACTCAACAGCAGCATCGATGAATCCAGGACATATTGTCTCCTGCCCTCCTGCCCCCACACTCTTTTCCATGCAGTCTATTCCAGGTTAATTGATTCCTTGAGGGCAGAGAATTTATTTTTTGTGCAAAGGGCAGTTTCTTGCACATAGGAGGGGGATTAATAAATGTTTATCAAATTGAATTGAATATTTGAAACTAGCATTTCTGCTGAATGTGTCTCAGTTGCTTTCTTCTAGATTTTTTTCTGGCTACATTTACTGTTTAAGTGGCAAAGCCAGGATCTAAGAATATTTTTCATACAATTGGAGTAAGAAACTAGTTGACATTAAGATTAAAATTGAAATGAAACCAGACTTTGTGATTTCTTAGTTTGCTCCATGTAAGTGTTTCTTTTAGGAGTTTGTCACATTTTGTATCCCCTCATTGGTTATTCACTCTGCTGTGGCCTGGAGGAACTGGCTTATTTATGAAACCCTATTTCCTTTATTAGGGGAAAAACATTCTTTCCTTCCCTGCCCTTTGTCTGTTCTTTATTTGTTTGTCATTGTTTTGAGAACACCAGGACCAATTCTATTTCCTCCTTAACTTCTACCCCTTGGGTGTATATTTCTTTCTCTTTTTATTTTTCAACTATGGCTTCTTGGTTCCTGAACTTCAATCTGCCGTTTTCCAGCATCACTTCTTCCTCCCCACCAATTATGTGGTTACATCAGTAGCTACAAGTACCTGTCAAATGTTTGGCATCAGATTAAGAAACCAAGGAGCTGAGGCTTTCCATTTGACTTATTATAAAGAGCAAAAACAGGACTGGTATTCTCATAGAAACAAGTTTTCTTACATTTTCATTCCTTCCTGTTTCCAGTCAGTTTAGAGATTCAATCTTCTGTCTTAGTGTTTTCCCATTTCTTATTTTTATTCTAGGCAAATTTAGAAACCAAGAACCCCAGGAAACATTAAAGAATGATGGGAAAGGATATAACTACTAAAGCAATATGAAGGAATTGTATATTTCTATTTTTTAAAATTAATTTTATTTTTAATTTATGGAATAAAAAGCATTTTCATAACATAATAAAAAGATGATTGCAATGAAACTGCAAATTTATTATGCACAACTTCCTATTCCTTTTAAATATATAATAAAGGTATTATTTAAGTTTTTTTCTCTACCCCTCCCCCCCATGGCTACCATTATATACAAGTATACACAGATATTATGTATGTATGTATATAAAATTATTTCATACATACTTCTAATTACCAGTTCTTTTTCATATGTCCTTTATATTTAATTTAATATTTCTTTTATTGGGTTCAAAATTCAGCTAACATTGATAAAGGTCTGGTCCTGATGAAGTTTTCAGTTTAATGGAATAAGTAAGACAGGTAGATATGTTTTATAGTTTTTTTTTCTTCCCCGTTTCCCTTTTTATTCTTCTCTTGAGTTCTGTCTCTGAAAATCACATTTTCTCTTCCGTTCTGGTCATTTCATCAAAAATAAATGAAATCCCCATTTCATTGAATGTACGTCTTTTCCCCTAATGCTTAATTTTGCTGTATAGTTGATTCTTGCTTTTAGTCCAAATTCATTTGCCTTCCAGAATATAATATCCGAGGCTCTTTGACACTTTAAATTGGAAGCTGCTAGATCCTGTGTAATTCTCATTGTGGCTCCTTGATATTTGAATTGTTTCTTTCTGGCTGCTTTGCAGTATTTTCTCCTTGATCTGATAATTCTGGAACTTAGTTACAAAGTTCCTTGGAGTTTTCTTTTTTGGGCCCCTTTCACGAGGTGATTAGTGGATTCTTTCAATGGCTATTTTACTCTCTGGGTCTAGGACACCAGGGCAATTTTCCTTTAGGATTTCTTGAAATATATTGTCTAATCTCTTTTTTTTTTTCATCATGGTTTTCAGGGAAACGTATAATTCTTAGATTGCCTCTCCTGGATCTGTTTTCTAATATGCAACAAATAGAACAACTCATTTAAAAGTTCAATGGGCCAAATGCAAAAAGAGATAAAAAAGCTAACTAAAGAAAATAATTCACTAAAAATTAGAATTGAACAAATAGAACAAAAAAAAACATCAATAATCAGTCAAACAAAACTCCCCAAATTAAAAAAAAATTAGAAGAAAATATAAAATGCCACATTGGAAAAACAACTTTAAGGAATGATTTTTTTTTCAGATAATTTATGTGTTTCCTTTCCCAGAGTTCTCCTTTCTTTTCTCCATTTTTCTTTCAACTCTCTTTTAAGATCCGTTTTGAATTCTTCCAAGAAAGCTTTGTGGGATGGAGAACAATTTATACCACTCTTTGAGGTTTCAACTGGAGATGGTTGTCTTTAGTGTCCTCAGGATCTGTTCTTCTCCGTCTCCATAAAAGCTTTCTGAGGTCAGAGCTTTTTTTTTTTTTTTTTTTTTTTTTTTTTTGCTCATTTTTAAGTTTGAAGACTGCTTTTAGAGAAAAGGGTAACTTGTCCCAAGATTCTTCAGTGTCTTCACATGGCTCTAGCATGGATGCTGCTGGTTTCCTTCCCATGCTGGCTGGATGTGGCCAAGTCCTACATTATACTGAGGTTCAGGGGCTCACAATTTTCCTTGTGTAGTTGCATTGGATGTGTCACAGCTAGCCTGCTAATCTACTGGCTTCTGAACCAGAACAGAGCAGTCAATGCTGCTGTATTTTGGATAAGAGCCTCCCAGCTCCCCGCCATATGGACACCACTCCCCTCTGGGTCCCTGGGATGTATCTGCACTCAGCTGCCTCCCCTGCCCCCATGCCTTATTGAAACAGACATTTTCTGAAATTCTTCCAAAATATTTTCTGCTAAGATGTTATTACACTCCCAATATTTGTGGGTTCTGTCACTCAAAATCCAATTCAGAGGCTTGATCTGGTGTTGATCTGAGGGAAGCCAGGAAGAGCTCAGACAAAAACCTCTCTGCTCTCCACCATCTTGGCTCCACCCCCATAGATATATTTATATAAAACATTACAAAACAAATGCATTAGAGAAAAATAAAGCAAAATGCTACATGAGATCTGAAGGAAAAGGTTATGGTTGAATAGGGGACCCCAGGAAGGAAAAAGTGGAACCTGAAATTCAACAATTAGAGCACTTGGTGGAATTAGGAACTTGGTGTCAGGAAGTCCTGGATTTGAATACAGCCTAAAACACTCACTAGCTGTGTGATCCTGAGTAAGTCACAACTGTGACTTCTTCTCATTGTGACAACTTCTCATTGCCTCAGTTTCTTCCATTGTAAAATGGATTTTGTATAATGGATTTGAAGATAAAATTAAACATTTGTAAAATGCCTTGCCAGCCTCAAATTACTAAATGAGTGATAGCTATCATTATTTTTATTATTAAATAAAAATGAACATTGCAAACATAGGAAACTGAGTTAACAAAGGCACTAATAATAATCGCTATAATTTATATAGCATTTTAAGGTTTTTTAAAGAAGTATCGGGTCTCACATCACTCCTGTGAAGCAAATACTATATTTATACCGATTTTACAATTGAGAAAATTGAGGCTGAGACTAAATGATTTGTTTTGGGCAAAATAGCTAGAAAGTATTTGAAGCTGAATTTCAACACAGGTCTTCCTGATTCTATGTCCCATGTTTTCTTCACTGTGCCTCCTAGTTATAGGTAATATTCTGGAAATATGCCTTTATATTCTTGAAAAAAAATCATTTAACCTCCACTGATTTCAGTTTTTCATCTGTAATGTGAGAGGGTTAGAGTCTTTGAGAGGTTGCTTCCAGGTTTAGAGTTAAGATTCTATGATCTTATGGGATATGTGGGATATTCTTTAGAATATTTAGAAATTCTAAAGAATTTCTTTATTTTGTGTATTAACTATGATAAATGTGTTTAACAATCTCATCACGGCATTGTTGAACTATATCTGTTCCTGCTTAAATTCAGCATATAGAGATAATACGGGTAATATCCAAGAGAAAGAGAAATTGATTTTACAAATATTTACCTATTTGTGTGTTGGGTGTATATATATATAAATACACACACACACACACACACATATATATGCATACATACATATATTGTCAGAACAGTTTTCTGGATGGAGAACTATAGAAAGATAAGCAAGCAAATGAATGAATGAATGAATTGCATTTTAATACATATGTTTGTGTACACACAGATATCCTATAAGATCATAGAATCATGTATATATGTATATACAAACATACGCATTGTATATATGTATATACAAACCTATGCATTGTATATATTCATTAAGTACTTTTTTCTTCATGCAGTATATATATTGCTTATATATACGTATATGTGTATATATATATATATATATACATATACATATAGCATAGTTGTTGCATAAAGAAAAAAGAGAAGTCTTATTCTGGGGTCTCTCTTTAGGTGAAAACTGAGTCCTTTGGCAGAGTGGCAGGCCTAGGGGTGTATGTGGTGTGAAAGCTATACTAACTGGCTAGCATTGAGAATTGGGGCTCTCATCACTTTTCCTCACATTGTTTCTCACATCCCAATTTGAAAGGCAAATCACTTCAAAGGAAAGTGGCTGCAGAGAGGTAGCTTATGGGGTATAAAGTGGGTGAGGAAGAATGAGGATGCCAGAATTGAGAAGCTTGCTTGTACACACAGATGTTAGAGTACATAACTTTTTCAAGAATCTTAATGGGAAAGATAGAGTTTGAGATGAAATGGTACCTGGATGACTTAGAAAAAAATAAAGGAAAAGAGTTTAGGATTAGACATGATTGATAATGTTTGAATATGGCAGAGGAGATAAAAGTGCTAAGATTTTTGAGAGAGAAGTTCTGGCTTCTGGTATAAGTTTTTAGAGAAGTCAGGAAGAGATGTGATCAAGGACATGGGTAAAGAGATTGATATTCATGATAAATAAGAATCTCTTATTTTATGAACTGAAGAAAGAAAGTCAAAGTGGGTGATAATATTGAAGAGCTTTTGAGGAATGAAGGAGGAGGCATAGCAAAGGGGAGAGGCTAAGGAAGAATATAATTAATAGATTCATTGAAGGTGGATATTAGGTCATCAGTTGCTAGGTGTGAGAATTGAGGGTATGGCTGGGAGTAAAAAGAAGAAAAGAACAATTTGAAACATTTTGTTGTTCAGTCACTTTTCATTTGTGTTGTCAGACTCTTCGTTGATTTTTTTTTGGGGGGGCAGAGATATTGGAGAGTTTTGCCTTTTTCTTCTCCAGCTCATTTAACAGATGAAGAAACTGAGGCAAACAAGTTTAAGTGACTTGACCAAGATCACACAGTTAGTGTCTGAGGCCAGATTTGAACTAGGAAAGATAAGCCTTTCTGACATAACTAAGCCATCTAGCTGTATCACATTTACTGTGGGAAAAAATATGGAGTAGATAAGAGTATATTAGGCGGATTGTCAATTAGCAGATATTCCCCAAATGTTCTCATTGGGTTATACATGAACTCACAAATGGTAAAATTGCTTATAGTGGGTTAGAGGCTATTTTGCATTATTGTGGCCAACCAGATTGATTTGAGAGAGCTGGAAAAAGTGAATAGATCAAATATTCTACAATGTGGTGTGAATAATTTCATAATTTTGAAGTAGGGAGGGGCTTTAGCACTTATTTGGTCAAGCCTCCTCATTTTACAGAGTAAGAACTTGAGTTTTAGAAAGGATAGTTAATTTAGTCATCATGTGGAATGAATAAATGGAAAGAAGGCTCATTTCTATAATATTTGCCCAAGGATAGATAACAATGACCCCACATTTTGCAACCCATCCAAATCACAGAGAAAATTAGCATCATTGTTAGACTTGTAAATAGTAACTTTTAGCTCAGTTGTTATACCATTATAAATTTCTTCAATTATTCATGTTTGTTTATTCATTTCTTCATTTATCTGTTTATTCATCTATTTGTTTGACTTCTTTCAGTTTTAGTTTAGAACAAGACTTTACACTGGTTTATCTCTTTCAAGCAAGTGAATTCATCTCCCTAGTGCATTATTCATGTCCCATCATCCTATTCTGATTGTCCTCAATTCCCTGGCACCATTTTCTCACAGACTTTATGGGATACTAAACCAACTGCAGCAAGACTTCACTAATTTGGAATTTGTGATAATCAAATGGCTCCTGCACAAATGGACCTGAGTTACTTAGCTCATAAAATTCCTACTTTGAATATAACAAACAATTAATAGAGTAAAGAGGCTTCAAGGGAAATAATTAAAGTCTTGTCCAAGGATCCTCAAGGATTTCTAGAACACCTTTTTCCATGCAATCAATACATATGCTAATGACCACTAGTATCACTGAAGACTTCTACCTACTAACACTCTCTTAGTTTTGTGTGAGTGATTTAAAAAGCAAGCCATTTCCCTTGTTAATGCAAATTAATGAAGGTATAGTATACTACTTTCTTCATAGAGGAAAATAATAATAGCTAGCATTTACATAGTGCTTTCTGGTTTGCAAAATGTTATATATATATATATATATATATATATACATATATATATATATATATTAACTCATTCTACTCTCACAACAATCTTGTGAGATAGGTGCTACTATTATCCCCACTGTACAAAAGAAGAATTGAAGAACAGAAATGTCAAGAACATACTTGTTCAGTCATATATTGCATGAGAAATAATTCTAACTCAGGTCTTCCAAACTTCAAGCACTAGGCTGTATCTACTGCATCATCCAGCTATCTGAACATCCTGGAATAACGTATAAACAATGTTTGCTTTTATATTTTCTTGATGAAAATATCATACTATTTACTGATAACACCTTGATCATTCAATGTTACTCTATTACATCATTACTAACCATCATCATTATTACTTATATAGATATAAAAATTTATGCATCACTTTCCTAACCACAACCCTTTAAAATACAAGTGGTAGAAATATTGTAGTTCCATACTGCAATAGTGACCTAATCTAATTTATGTGAATATTTCCGGCATCAGTAAAGCTTACATTCATCTGTATCTTACCATCCTGAGGGATTCTTGTCCAAGTCTTCAAATAGATCCTCCTCAGAGGATGCTCTTTCTATCGATCTTTTTTGATATTTTGTAGGTGACAGTATAGGGGGTGAGCTGTTCATTGGCTCTCATTGATCTGGAGCTAAGAAATATTACTCATGTTTGGCAAATAAGGCAGTATGATCTCCTTTTTTCCAAACTATTCCATTGCATTTCCCAAGAGTATTTTTTTTCAAAGTTTCTAACTTGTTTTCCTTAGGGATACATGTCTGTGGCTATCAAATCAACTAATTTTGGGTCAATTTTATATTTCTAGTGATCCTAAAGATTTTTTTTTCTATACAATCAATGTAATAAACTTGGCGATTGACCAGAAAAATTTGTTAAGAAGCTCAAAATATCAACTAATTTCTTTTAATTTGGGAATTTTCATCATATAAATAGAGCTCTTTTCTCATAATCACTTTTTGCTTGTACCTCATGGATATGTATTTTTTCCCTATAAAATCAATAAACTCATAATTAGTTAATTAAGGAATAATCCACATATCTCCTATTAATTTAGTAATATTTTGCTATGTCACTTAAACATTTTAGGTCCAGCTTTCACTTATTTCCTTTTGACTAAGAGATTGGTCTCCTAAAAGTAATAAGTGGAATTGAAATCCAATGAACTTAACAATTCCATGAAGTGTAACATCATTTTAATAGATGATTCAAGTTAGAGTATTAGAAAAAGTAAATCATTGACTCCTTACTAAAAGAGAGCATGGGGCTTAAAAGAGAGGTGAGTGGAAGATAGGTAACAGATGATTCCATTTCAAAGATGATGATTATTCACGGAAATATTCAGAATTTTAGACTAAATAGATAAAGGCTTGATTTTTCTATTCTTTCTTTCATTTTTTTTGCATGCCACAAAACTTTATACTTCAGTTTCCCCATCTGTAAAATGGGAAGAAACAATAACAAATATGTGGCTTGACATTTCTTAGGCCAGAATTAATGAGACTATGATCTACAAAGTGTTTTTAGCTCCTTGGAGAATAGCATTGAAATTTTATGATGCTGCAGTATAATATTATGATGCTTTTTATGATAAAATATATTCCTCTATCATTCTGTTCACTTATATAAATGTACCAATATTAGCCTGGATCAGTAGCTGACCAGAACTAGTGTTTGTAGGAATGGTTGAAGATTAAAAATCCAGACAGTTGTTTATGCAAGAATTGTATGTGTATATGTTTATGCATGTATATATATATACATATATAGATGCATGTGTACATGTAGATATGATTCACAAGTATATTGTAGTATTACATATATACGTGCATTTGTATACCTATATGTGTACATATACATGTATATGTCTGTATAGTTATAGAGTATATATACATATATGTCAATACATGTGTGGATATAGATATGTACAAATTATGTGTATCTATAAATGTATGATATATTCAATACATTTATACATACATACATATATACATACACATACACATACATATACATACATGTATATTGAAGAGGCGTGTTTTTTCCCCTAGAGGAGACTGGTCCAGACAACTTTAAAAACAACCATTGTATTATATGGTCTTGTCTCATCAGTATCAAAATAGCTCTTAGAATTGGATTAAAAAAAAATACCAGCCTGATGCAAACAGCAATGCTAAAATTAACCTCAGAACTGTTGGCAGTATTCACCAGAAGGTTTGGTTCTTTCAAGCTGCCAAAATCCTTCAGTGTGTCATACTTAAAGAGACACAATCCAGGTATAAATGCTTTTGAAGATGTGCCCTTTCTTTTGCCTAGTATCACCTGCTGTTCTCGAAGAGAGAATGCTTTTAAAAATCCATTTAGCATTTCAGCACTGATGTTATTTGTTTCTCTTTTGCAATTCAGACTAGAGCTCGGTGGGTCAATCTCACATTTCCTCACTGGTTTGTATGCTCGGAAATTCTACGAACATCACTGATGTTCAATCAATAAAAGTACAAAGATGGGGGGAAGGTTTATAGGGAAGGATTTTAATTCTGAAAGGGAATTTCTAACCTGGACAAAGTAATGAATTAATTTCAGGGTAAACCAAGTAATGGGAAGCAAATATTCCTTGGGAATCAAATTTCATTTCCTCACTTAATGGAGTATATTTATTTTGCCAGTTGTAAAATAAATGTATGTTAACTAAATCCTATTGTTTCCGTGAACATTAATATAAAATCCCAGATGCAGTCCACTGGGAAGAAGAAAAACTTGATTCTTGGATGGAGTATAGTATTTAATTACTCAACCTTATTGAGAATTATTGGTGAGTTAAGGTCATCTGTGTAAATGAACTTTATATATGACTGACACCTCTTAAATGCTGAAATGTTTTTAAATAATAATTTAAAAAATTATTTTATTAAAACTTTTTGTTTGCAAAACATGGATAATTTTTCAACATTGACCCTTGCAAAGCTTTCTGTTACAAATTTTTCCCTCCATCCCCCCACTCCCTTCCCTAGATGGCAGGAAGTCTAATACATGTTAATTATGTTAAAATACTTGACAAATAGAATATGTGTATGCATATCTATACAGCTATCTTGCTGTACAAGAAAAATCATATCTACAAGAAAAAAAAAACCTGAGAAGGAAAACATAATGCAAGCAAACATCAATAGAGAGCTTGAAAATGCTATGTTGTGGTCCAGACTCAGATCCCACAGGCCTCTCCCTGGGTGTATATGGCTTTCTTCATCACTGAACAACTGGAATTAGTTTGAAACATCTCATTATTGAAGAGAACCATTTCCTTCAGAACTGATCATTATATATCTTGTTGTTGCCGTGTATAATGATCTCCTGGTTCTGCTCATTTCATTTAGCATCAGTTCATGCAAGTCTCTCCAGGCCTCTCTGAAATAATCCTGCTGGTCGTTTCTTACAGAACAATAACATTCCATAACATTCATATACCATAATTTATTCAGCCATTCTCTAATTGATGGGCATCCATCCAGCTTCCAGTTTCTAGCCACTACAAAAAGGGCTGCCACAAACATTCTTGCACATGTGGGTCCATTTCCTTCTTTAAGATCTCTTTGGGATATATGCCCAATGGAAACTTTGCTAGGTCAAAGGTTATGCACAGTTTGATAAATTTTTGAGCATAGTTCCAAATTGCTCTCCAGAATGGTTGGATCAATCATTCACAGTTCCACCAACAATGTATCAATGTCCCAGTTAAATAATAATTTTCAAAGGTAATCTTTCTAAAGATTTTTCTGCCCTGTTATAAAGGGAGTATTGAACATAATTTCATCTTTTCTTTATGACTCAAGGGGTAACCCTATCTACTTTTTCTGGCTTCCTTCAAGTCTTTTTTTTTAATGTTTCCTGATATGACTTAATCTTAATGTCTTTACTCTGAGGTTACCTTCAATTTATCCTGTTTCTATTTATTTAAATTTTTCTTCTTCATTGGAATGTAATTTCCTTGAAGGTAAGCACTGCTTTTTGCCATTTTCTGCATATTTTTTACATTTTGCACATTTTCTACATATACTAATCAAATGAGATAGTATTTTAATGTGCTTATTCCAGTTCTTGTATATAGTATGAGCTTAATAAATGCTTGCTCCTATGACCAAAAGACAAGCAAATTATGCATACTCTTTGATCTAGTGATGTCACTAGTAGGCTTGTATCCCAGAGAGACCATGAAAAAGGAAAAAAAAGGACTTATGTGAATAAAAATATTTATAGCAGTTCATTTTGTGGTGGCTTACAATTAGACATTGAAAAAATGCCAATCAACTGAGGAACGAATGAAGAAGTTGGGGTACATATGAAAGTAATGCAATACTATTGTGCTGTAAGAAAGGGTGAGCAGATTGATTTCAGAAAAACCTGGAAAGACTTACATGAACTAATGCTAAGTGAAATGAGCAGAACTAGAACTTTGTATATATACAGAGCAACATTATGTGATGATCAATTTTGATAGACTTAGCTTTCCCCAGGAACACAATTATAACAGACAGTTCCAAAAGAACCATAATGGAAATTATTATCTGCATCAAGAAAAAGAACTATGGAATCTAGATGCAGATGGAAGCATACTATTTTCATTTTTTTTCTTTCTTCTGGTTTTTCTTTTCTGTTCTGATTCTTCTGATTCCGATTCCACATTAATGTGGAAATATGTTTCCATGACTGTGCATGTATTATTTTATATTGGATTGCTTGCCATCTTGGGGAGGAGGGAGGACAGAGAGAGAGAGAAAAAGAAATCAAAAATCTTATACAAGTGTATATTGGGGACAACTAAATGGCGCAGTGGACAGAGCCCTGGCACTGAAATCAGGTGGACTTCAGTTCGAATTCTGCCTCAGATGCATAAGTGCCTCAGAAAGTATCTAAAACACTAGCTTTGTGACCGGGCAAATCGCTTAACTTCAATTGCCTAACAAAAACAAAACAAAATAAAAGTATATGTTGAAAACTATCTTATATATAATTAGAAAAATATGTTAAAAATAACTAAAACTAAAATAAAATAAATGTTTGTTCCCTTCTGTGTCATCACATAGTAAAGTATCAAAACTGCTTTCTGCTTTAGTAGATGCCCATTCTCTGTGCCTATTTCCAATCAGTACACACATGGTTTGCTTTTAGGTGAGGAGTTTCCTGGCAATGAGATTGGTATTCTGCCCAATCTTTTCTACTATAACTAGGTGTCTTGGAGAATTCTTCAAGAACCCCGACCAAATTTTATGGCATCAATTTCATAGTAGATCTTTATGAAAAAAGGAAAAAGATGTCTACTCATTAATATAAGGTAAGAGTAAATGAAAGATCTATAATTCACCATATACTGCGTGCAAAGTATTTTGTTAAGGGCTGAGAATATAAATGAAAAAGCTGGACAGCTCTGGGTCTCCAGATATTCACTTTTTCATTGGAGAAGATTTGACAATGATCACCTAATCAGAAGACTGCTGTCTATTTTCTTTATTCATTTCCCAACCCAATAGTTTACTTTTAATTGATCTCTGATACCTTTGGGGAACAGTTGGTAGGAAATCCAGTCTTACCAGGTAGTCAACTTAAGTGAAGTAATTGGAAGGTTGGCAGGCATTCTCCACTAGAAGTAAACTCCCTTATTCACTTAGCGAGTAGCTGGAATTCCACCATTAAAGTTTCAGTTCTTTTGTTTTAAAAGGTTGTATAGTCTTAAAAATATCCTATTAAGAAATATCTAATGTAGGGAGAACATCCTATGAAGTAAACTTGTAAATTAATCACGTATTATACCCTCAGATTCAAGGTATTGGATTGCTCCAGGGCCAGATGAGGACACTTGGATTGGCTCCTGTACACTGGGCCCTGGGCCACAGGCCTTTCAACATCACTTGATCCTGATAGGACATTTCATATTTGTACCAAATGCTCAGAACATAATTCTTTTCTGTTCAATAAACTGTAAGCACCTTGAGGCAAGTATGTTTGCCTTCTTTCCCTAGTTCTTTGGACAATGACTTACAGTTTAAATTTAATCAATATTTTCTTCAATCTTTTCATTCAATTCAATTCAACTCAGTTCGATTCAATTCTCTCCAATTCAATTCAATTCATTTCAATAAATGTGCCTTGAGGAATAGGAACTATAAAATACCTTGGAAATATTGCTAGTTTGGATGCAGACTATTACAATAAAACAAATATTGGAAGAAAGAGAATCATATTAAATTTTGTTTTCCCAGCAGGACAAAAGATGTTTATACCAAATTGTAATCTACAAAACATGAAATAGCAATATGTTGAAAACAACAACAACAATGCACACGCCTTAATTTATTGCTAAAAACTAACATTGGCGTCTTCCTTGAGTCAGAATCTTTTTTTTTTTCTGGTAAAAGGTCTTTCCTCAATGCTGATGGCTGTAAACTGATCAGGGTGGTGATTTCTGAAGGTTGGGATGACTTTGGAAATTTCTTTAAATAAGACAACAATGATGTTTGTCACATAGATTGACTCTTCCTTTCCTTTAAATATTTACAGGCCATTGCAGGGCTATTAATTGGACTAATTTAAATATTGTTCTGTCTCAGAGAATAGAGAAGCCCAAGCAGAGAGAGAGAGATGGGGCAGTCAAAACATAAATGTTTATCAATTAACTTTCTTTTATAGGTGCATTTTACAATTTTATAATTTACAAAGCAATTATAATGGTAGCACCAAAAATCATTGATCCTAACTACCATAACAAATATTTAGTAATGAGAAAATTTGAAATATTGAGAGAATTACCAAAATGTGACACAGAGACATGATGTGAGCAAAAGGTTATCAGGAAAAAAATGATACAAGGACACTCACAAGGTCTCTCTTAAGAACTTTAGAAACAATTCTATGGCATGGGAGACAGTGACACAGGACCACATGTCATGGAGTGCCCTGGTGCTGTGCTTTATAAGCAAAACAAAATTGAATTAGCTCAAAAGAAACAGGAGATGTGCAAAATTAGAAAAGCTATCCCAAATGTTCATACGGATTATTTGTGTCTGACCTGTGGCAGAGCATTTTGAGCTTGTATTGATCTGATCAGTCTCAGTCAGACACATTGTAACTTAACTCTAACATAGTGATATCATTTTGTTCCTCTTCGACAATGAAGAACAACAAAATGTGGCCAATGGACTTTCTTGACACAGAATTGCCAGATAGCTTCAATCTGTAAAAAATGCATTATATGTGAAGCCCATTAAAGTGAAGTATAATAAAATGAGGTATGTCTGTAATATTTTAGATATTAAATAACGAAGAATAATTCCCTTTCCATCATAATGAAATGGTGAAATCATCTTGGATAGAGAACTGAACTTGAAATTAATAAGATTGAAATTAAGTAGATATAATACAATACCACCTCAGACATTTACTAGCTTTCGGGTCCTGAACAAGTCATTTAACCCTTGTCAACCTCAATTCCCTTATCTGTAAGAAGTGGAGAGTGCACTCAATTATCCCTAAGATTTCTTCCAGCTCTAAATCTATGAACCAATGATTCTATAAAATACAGAATGTCTTAAAATCTTAATGCAGTTTTAGATTTTAAAATCTTAAAAAAGTTGTAAGACTTTTAAAGACCTTGATTATTCAGAAAAAATATAAAATAAAAATAATGGAGATAGCAAGGAAGGGTACCAGCACTTCAGAGAAGTAATAGAGTCTTAACACAAAGGGGGGCTTGAATTGAGTCTTTATTTTTACTTAATCGAGTTTTATTCTTCCAATTGAATGTAAAGATAGGTTTCAACATTCATTTTTGTAAGATTTAGAATCTTAGATTTTTTTCTACCTTTCTTATTTCCCTCTTCCTTCCCCAAGATAGTAAGCCATCTGATATAGGTTACATATATACAATCATTTTAAACATATTTCCATATTAATCATATTATGAAAGAAAAATGAGAATAAAAGGGATAAATATAAGAAAAGAAAACAAACAAAAAGGTGAAAATACAGGTTTCAATCTGTATTCAGTCTCCATAGTTCCCTATCTGGTGGTATTTTCTATCCCAGGTCTATCAGAATTTTCTTGGATCTCTGTTTTGCTGAGAAGAGCTAAGTCCATCACAGCTGAGCAGCATACAATGTTGCTGTTGTTGTATACAATGTTCTTCTGGTTCTGTTCATTTCACTCAGCATCAGTTCATGTAAATCTTATCAAGATTTTCTAAAATCAGCCTGTTTATTATTTCTGATAAAACAATAATATTTCATTACATTCATGTGCCAGAACTTATTCAACCATTCCTGAATTGATGGGCATCTGCTCACTTTCCAAGTCCTTGCCACCATAAAAAGAGCTGTCACAAACATTTTTTCATTTCATGATATCTTTGGAATACAGAGCCAATAGTGACACTGCTGGATCAAAGAGTATTCAAAGTCCTTCGGGTATAGTTCCAAATTGCTCTCCAGGATGGCTGGATCAGTTCACTGAGTTGATTATTGAAGGAACTGATTACATATAAGGCAGAGGAGTGGAGGGCATGTGTTCTAGATAAGGAGAATAGCTCAGTTTAGAAACATGACAGTGGGAGATGGGACTCTATGAAGGAGGAATACAAATAAGGTCTGTTTAACTGTGCTTTGGAATGAGGGAAAAGGAGTCACTATATGATGAGATGTGCATTGATCTGTCCCTGTATCCTGACATAGGTGGGGTCCCTGGATATCTTTTCACTAGGTGATTAACTTTTATGTGTTTTAGGACTGATTAGGTGAACTCAACAACAACAACAACAAAAAAAACATGTACTAAGGACTTACTATGCTCAGGCACTGTGCTATGTTAAATGCTGAGATGACAAAAAAAGGGAAAAACAATCCTTGTGTTCAAGAAATTCATATTCTAATGGGAGAGGCAACATGCAAACAACTATGCACATAGTAAATTTGAGGTAATCTCTGAGAGAGCACTAGACTTGAGGTGGGCTATGAAAAGCATTGCATAGAAAGTGGGATTTGGGCCAACACTTGAAGGATGGTAAGGAAGGCAAGGTATGGAAAACAGAACATTCTTTTTTTTTATTAAAGCTTTTTATTTGTATAACATATGTATGGGTAGTTCCCCAACATTGATCTTTACAAAGCTTTTCATTACAAATTTTACCCCCAGTCGCCTCCCCTCCCCTAGATGGCAGGAAGTCCACTACATGTTAATAATGTTGAAATGCTTGAGAAGTTATACAAGAAAATCCTATCTACAAGAAAAAAAAAAGAATTAGAGAAAGGCAACACAATGCAAGCAAATGTCAATAGAGCTCACGAAAATGTTACGTTGTGGTCCATATTTCATTTCCCTCTCTCTGGGTGTATATGGTTTTCTTCAGTGAACAATTGGAACTGGTTTGAGACAATTCTTTGTTGCAGAGAGCCATGTCCATCAGAATTGATCATCATGTAATACTGTTGTTGCTGTGTATGATGATCTCCTGATTCTGCTCGTTTCACTCAGCATCAGTTCATGCAAGTCTCTCCAGGCCTCTCTGAAATCGTCCTGCTGGTCGTTTCTTACAGAGCAATAATATTCCATAACATTCATATACCATAATTTATTCAGCCACTCTCCAATTGATGGGCATCCCTTCAGTTTCCAGTTTCTAGCCACTACAAAAAGGGCTGCCACAAACATTCATTTCCCTCCTCTAAGATCTCTTTGGGATATAGGCCCAGTAGAAACACTGCTGGGTCAAAGGGTATGCACAGTTTGACAACTTTTTGAGCATAGCTCCAAACTGCTCTCCAGAATGGTTGGATCCGTTCACAGTTCCACCAACAATGTATTAGTGTCCCAGTTTTCCCACATCCCCTCCAACATTCATCGTTATCTTTTCCTGTCATTTTAGCCAATCTGACAGGTGTGTAGTGGTATCTCAGAGTTGTCTTAATTTGCATTTCTCTGATCAATAGTGATTTGGAGCAACTTTTCATATGACTAGAGATGGTTTTAATTTCATCATCTGAAAATTGTCTTGGAAAACAGAACATTTTAAGCATGGAGGGCAGCCAGTAAAAAGCAAGGAGTCAGGAGATAGAGTGTTATATGAGAACAACAAATAGGCCAGTGTAACTGGATTATAGAATAAGTAAATACAAGGAGAGGAGTAAAGTATAAGGAGATTATAAATATGAAAAGGGACTGGGTTGTAAAGGACTTTAAAAACCAAAGTAAAGATTTTACATTTAATCCAGAATCAGTGGAAGTTTTTGAGTGTGTTGACAGTCAGATAGTTTCTTTAGGAAGGTCATGTTGGTAGATAGATACATGATAGACTTGCTTCAGGGACTGTTTCATAATTTGCCTTTTTACCTACTGTAACATACAAAGTTACAAAGAACTTTAAAAGCTAAGTGGAGTAGTTTTAGTTTATATAAATGTAAAAATCTATTTGGTTACTCCAGTGACATTACTTAGGAAGCCATTGGATTTTATTGAGTAAGGAAGTCATCTAGTCAGACGTGTGTTTAAGAAAAATCATTTTGATGGTTAAACAGAAGATAGATTGAGAAGCCACATGGGAGACCACCATGAAAATTCAGGTGGGAAGGAATGAAAGACTGAAATAAGATAGCAGATGTATAAGTAAAAGGAAGTTTAGATGGAAGACAAGTTGGGAGGGCAGAAAAAAACCCAATATTTATCAACTGATTGTAGAAGAAGTGTGAGGAGAATAAGTAGTCAGCAATTAAATTGAACTTATCAGCATGAGAGAATGGAAGAATGATGATTGCCTATAATGATCAAAATGGGAAAGCTCAGTGGAAGAGAGGATTTGGGGGGAGGGACTATGATAATCTTGGACATGTTAAGATTGAGATGTTTTGGAATATGAAGGCTGAAATGTCTAGTAGACTGTTGACATTGCAGGACTGGGAATAGATATATACATCTGGAAATCATCTGCATGGAAATGATAATTAACCCCTTGAGAGCTTTTGAGGTTACCAAGAGACAGCATAGAAAAAGATAAGATGAGAACCCTGGACTAAGCTTTGGGACATTTCCAAAGTTAGGGAAGATGAAATATGGATGTTGAACCAACAAAATAGTTTGAAATACAGATTTCACAAAAATCTAGGAATGAGAGAGTAAGTATCCAAGAGGACACAGTGATCAACAATGTCAAACATATCAGAAAATTTAAGAAGGATAAGCATGGGTGTGTTGATTAATATTGAATATCCAGTTTTCCAGAAGAAAAAAGAATATACAACACACTTTTGTTTAATCTTCATTTTTAACATTTTCTCCATCACTTTCTTAAGTCTAGAGGGTCAACATCCAACAAAATCACCCCTTGGTTTTGCTTATTTCCAAAGTATAAATGTTCACTAGAATTTTTTAGTAAAGCTTTTTATTTTCAAAACATATGCATAGATAGTTTTCAAAATTTACTCTTGCAAAACCCTGTGTTCCAAATTTTTTTCTCCCTCCATTCCTCCTACCCCTTTTTCTAGAAGGCAGATAATTTAATACATGTTAAACATATGTAATTCTTCTTTACATATGTCCACAATTATCATGCTGCACAAGAAAAATAAAATCAAAAAGGAAAAAAATGAGAAAGAAAACAAAATGTAAATTACAACAAAAGAGTGAAAATACTATATTGTGATTCACACTCAGTCCCCACAGTCCTCCTTCTGGGTACTAATAGCTCTCTCCATCACAAGATCATTGGAACAGGTCTGAATCACCTCACTGTTGAAAAGAGCCACATCCATCAGAATTGATTATCGTATAATCTTGTTGTTGCTGTCCATCATGTTCTCTTGGTTTTACTTACTTCACTTAGCATCAGTTCATGCAATTCTCTTCAGACCTTTCTGAAATCATCCTGCTGATCATTTCTTATAGGACAATAATATTCAATAATATTCCTTCCTATACCATAATTTATTCAGCCATTTTCCAACTGATAGGCATTCACTCAGTTTCCTGTTCCTTGCCATTTCAAAAAGGGCTGCTACAAAGGTTTTCACACATGTGGGTCCCTTTCTCTTTTTTTATGATCTCTTTGGGATACAAGCCCAGTAGAGACACTCCTAGATCAAAGGGTATACACAGTTTGATAGTCCTTTGGTTATCCATATTGTTCTTCAAAATATTTGGATCAGTTTACAACTCCACCAGCAATGTATTAATGTTCCAGTTTTCCCACATTCCCTCCAACATTCATCATTATCTTTTCCTCTGATCTTAAGGCCTAAGAGGTATCACAGTGGAAATTTAACAATCAACTCTCATGAACAAATATGAATTGGTTCCAGCACAGCCCTGACTTGATATGTATGGCACCATATGTTCAAAGCATTGTTCTTAAATTTTTAAGTGCTGAGAATTGTGAAAAGATATTGGTATGTTAGGACTTAGGGGACCCAATTAGTGCCATCTCAAGTCACAAGAAAACTATAAAAATTCATTGAAAGAAAAAATGATAAAGAAAATTAAGATAAAAACTAAATTAATAAACTCTATCCAATTCAGAAATATAGACTGGAATCACGATAGGGTAAGTTAAAAGTGAAGTCTGAAAGAGTCCAATTCCATAGAAAAAGCTTTGAAAATTTCACTTGTTTTGAAGTGACCCAACAAGCTCATTTATGACAGTAGACCGGGCCATACCAATATCTAGACCGCCTGAATCTGATACAATTTTCAGGAAACTCAGGCCTAACTCAGCAATCTATCTGTCTAAACACGAATTCCATCAGGAGGCAAAGAAAGAAAATTTGCAGAAGATAGAGCCTCATCTTAACCACTGGAACTCAAGGTCAAGAAAGATCTACTTATATTATCGAGGACAATGGAAGCAGAATCTAATTTAAGCAAAACTTTTTAATGCAGAAACTGGGGCAGGAGGTATGAGAAGACAGAATAAAATGCTGAACACAATGAAAAGCTATTATGGAATCATAGAAGCTTTAGATCAAATAGAGAAGAGGAGAATAACTACAGCAAGTCTAAGCAGTGCCAAAGAGAAAAGAATATCCTGGCCACAAGGAAAACAGAAGTACCTGAAAGAAATGAAATCATATGTACAAAATATAATAACTAGGGAAGAAAGAATGGCCAACAGATATTGGCAAACCTTATGCAACAATTGAACTTTCTGATCATTAGAATGGCCGAATAAAAATAACGATTCCAAACAACAAAAAGAAATATTAAAACAAAGTGAAATGGTTGGAAAAAAGAAGAAAATGTAAGGCTTATATTGAAAAAAAACTGATCTTTAAAAAAAAATAAAAAAAAAAAAGCAAATTATTTTTTTAGATAATGTGAAAAATCATGATCAAAGAAACCCTTACCATATTTTGAGAAATCATAAGTTAAAACTGCCCAGATCTCTTTGTACTTGAAGAGAAAGTGAAGATCAAAAGAATCTATAAGTTATCTCCTAAAAGAAATCCTTAAATGAAAACTCCCATGAATGCCATAATCAAAATCCAGAGTCAAATAAAATACACTGCAAGGGACTAAAAAGAAATAATTCAAGCACCAAGGAACCTCAGCCAGATTATGCAAGATTTGGAAACTGTTATCTTAAAGGACAGGTGAATATGGAATATGATCTTCCAAATAGAAAAAATGATAAAGTCTTCTGACAAAGAATAATAATTACCCAGAAAAAATTGAATATGATCTTTCAAAGATCATATTTTCCCTCAAAGGGAAAAACATGGAATTTTGATGAATAGAGGATTTCTAAACATTCTTGACTAAAAGTCCTGAATGAGTAGACACTTGGAAATAGAAAGATGGGAGATAAGAGAAAGATGGATAAGTATACAATTTGATCAATTGGAAGAGTCAAAGTGGGTACATGCTATTGGGGGAGAAGAAATAAGTGTCCTCTTAGAATATAATTCCCTTTTTAATTTTGCAAAAGTTAAATAATGGGATGAACTAGCTCTGCTTTGATTATATTAGGAGAAGGAAATGATAAAGAGAGGAGGAAAGGATGTGGAATCATAGTTAACTCTCTGTCTCACATAATGAAGATACAGGAGATGAAGGCCACAAATATCAAGGCAGTAGTGGGGGAAACAGGCAATCAATGAACCTAATTTTCTTATGAATTATGCAAAGAAAGGTTAAATATACTTTCATACAGGCACAGATAGGTACATACACAAAAAGTAGTATGTTGAAATACATTAAAATTAACAGAAAAATAAATTGGCAAAGGAGAAAATTTAAAAGGAAAGGTAAGGCAGATGGAGTAAACATAATAATAAGCTCTAGCTTTTGGGGAGGGTGCAAAACATGAGGGAAGAATAAAAAGAAATGAAAGAGTAAAAACCTTTGAGTGGAGGAAAGATGAGGGGAAGAAAAAAGGTCAGTAGAGAGGAGACTGTATCATTTATAGATCATGAGTGTTAGGCAAAATGCTTTTTCAACATATTCTCTCTATGGCTTGAGGGTAGGGACAAAGGAAGGAAAAAGTACAAGAGGACTGGCATTACATTAATTGATCTAAATGTGTTTTCCCCCATTAATCTTAGACTTCAGAATGCCAGTCAGTAATAACATATTTAAACTTTGTTCTTTCTTTGATAATTTATGGTTAATGTGATTCACCTGAAAAAGATCGAGGTATTTGTATGTATTGCTTTCATCCATTGGCATATTCTAGTGTAAATCAGTCAAGGGAATATTGCAGAGGGACTATTATCTCTAATTTTCTGGACACCATATCTCTGTTGGTAGAATCTAAGATCTCATTTCATTTGAAATATCTAAGCAGTCACATTGTTGATTTAGCTTTCTTTTTAATATGACACAACCCTCCATCCCTGATCTTATGCTGACATTTTTCAAATTAACTGTTGCCTAAACATACTTTTTCAACTTTGCAGTTGAAAACTCTAATGTAGGATTTCCTTTTATCTCTAATATATTATATTTTATTTTATTCAGCTGAATAGTTCAAGTTCTTTTAATCCTTATTTTGTCATCCACCACCTTAGCTTTCTTTCCTAGCCTGATTTCAAAATCAAACTTATTGAGCTTGGAGTTTATGGAATCTTATCTTTTTTTCCTCTATTCTGTGTCTTGTCCTCCTTCTTTATCATTTTAAAGGATATATGAACATATCCTTTTTTTAAAAAATTTTGGTACTTCTTTGGTTTTCCACAGTCTTTCAAAGATCAGTAGCAGTTGTGCAGTAAGCATTCCACTTATTTCAATATCACAAGAGTATCATGTTTGAAACTTGTGAGGTTGAACCTATTGAGGTTAGTTGAGCTTTTATTATCTCCTCAATTAAATTGGGTTTCAATTTACAGACAACTATTTTTATTCAATCATTCCCAGCTGAAAGATCATTCTTCTTCAAAATGAGGAAATACAAGTCCTTTCCCTTCCCTTCCCTTCTCTTCCTTTCCCTTCTCTTTCCTTATCTTCCCCTTTCCTTCCTTCTTCCTTTCCTTTCCCTTCCCTTCCCTTTCATTTGTTTTCCCTTCCCTTCCCCTCTCTTTTCCCTTCCTTTCCCTTCTTCCATTCCCCTTTCTTCTTCAATAGCTGATCTGAACTTGTTTTCACATTGCCTTCCTCATTTGACTGTGAGCTCCTCGAGAGCAGGAACTTTTCTTCATTCTTATTTCTAATGCTTAGCATTGTGCCTGTACATAGTAGGTCTTTAATAAATAAATGTTTATAAATGTCATTAATAAATGACTTTATGAAATAAATAATTTATTTTTGTTAGGGAGAAATATTTGAGGAAGTGAAATGAATCCAAAATTAAGGTCGTAGTGATGAATAAATTAGTTAATTGCACATTAGAAGAAGTATCTGTGTAGTTTCCTTTTGGTGCCCTGTATCTAGTAACTTCAAGTGTAATAATCAAAGATGAGTTAACTGATTATTTTTTCAACATGGGCTAAAAAGATCCTAAGTAGTAGGGAAAGAATTTTGTTTTAAAATAAGAAAGAATTGCTTGACTATAAAATTTAGAAAGGCGTAGTAGAAAGAACATTGGATTTAAAGTCTAAGTTCCTAGATTTCAATGAAATCCAAAATAAACCATTTATTAAAAGCCTGCTATGTGCTTGGCCCTGAGCTAATATGAGGACCCAATTAACAAAAAACAAAACAAAACAAAACAAAAAACAAAAACAAAAACAAAAACAATCCTTGTTCTCGAGGAGTTTATAATGTAATGGGGGGGCAGAGGAATACAACATTTTTTGTACTTTATTTATTTGTAAAATGGAGACATTAAGTACAAAAATGTTAAATACCCTGCCTAATACTTAATTACAAAAATACTGCTGATACCTAATGTACCACTAACTAGTTAGTTGTGGAAATGATTGCAAATCCCAGCTCCCTTTCCTATATCCTTTTGTATGTTGTATTTCTTGCCCCCCCATTACATTATAAACTCTAGAGGACAATTAATAAAATATATATATATATATATATAAATTCACAAAATATTATTATTATTATCATTATTATTATTATTAACACAGTTCAAGTGATTGGCTCTAGAATTTTTCTCCATAAAGGTGGGTAAAGATGTGGCAAAAGACTATCCATCTTTAGATGGCCTAGTTTTCTGAAATAGAGAGAAATTAAACTTTTAAAAGCCCTTCAATGGTTCCACAATTCCATATTCCTCCAAGCAGGATGTAGTAGATTGTTATGAACCAAATTGTTAACTCACCATTTAAACATGAAGAGAGAATGCAGACAGTTTTTAATGATGTATATTTGGTAGGTGCTAATGAAGGCAACCAAGTTAAATTTGATGAAGTTGGAGGTGGGGATTGTAAATAAAGTTTGGGGAGCCAAATAAGAAGTTCCTAGACAGGTAAGCTCATTTCTATGCTTTTTTGAGGGGAAATAAGGAAAGTATAAGACAGTCAGACAAAGATATGAGACTGAACAGAGCAGATATGGGCTACAGCTGAAATTCAGTAGCAGAGATGACAGAAAAATTGGGCATGTAATTTCCTCAGCAAAATGAAATTAGCTAGAGATAGAGATTTGAAAAATACCAATGATAGCTATGAGGAGTCAATACAAACAGAACTGGAAAAAGGAGGAGCAAGATGCAGAACCTTGGATTAAAGAGAATCCCTGAATTTCTGAAAGGAAAGGAAATAAAGAGGGAATAGTCTAAAACAACATATAGCTCAAGGGTGAATTGGGCAAAAACCAACTTAAGAGAATATAAATGAAGGAAATGATATTGTCACAATCCAGGTCAGACTACATAGCAGAGAGTGAAGACAGCATGTTAAGTAATATCAGATGGATAAAAAATGTTTCCATTAATATAATGGAATTAAATTTTCCTCTCATTTTTTGGGGGAATTAGAATTAGTCCATGCAGAATAAATCAATTACCACACACAAGAGAAAGCTGAGGTTTCTTGCCCCTTGACGGCATCATTTACTTCCATGAAATCAGAGTAGTTCAGACTTGAGCATGTCATCAGAATTCCAGTTTGGTCATGAACAAAACATTTCAGGGCAGAACTGTTGTGTAGTAGTAGTTGTTGTTGCTTTACCTTTAGGGATAAATTGGAGAAAGACATAATATTAAAATAAGGATGATTTACCTAGGATAATACCTAAATGAAAATCATAAGCATAGATGAGAAAAGTACCATTTCTTTTCCCCTATGTCAGAGGGAAATAAAAATGGACTAGAGCAGGGAAGGTAATTTAACCATTTAAAGATATGATTGTTTCATTAATATTTACTTTTGCTGATTAAATATTCATGAGTCCCAGCCTTCCCTCCTTCTCTAACAGTGTTGCTTTCATGGCCATCTGCACTGGCTCAGTACACGGGAGGTCTCAATTAGCCATTCAAGCTGACAGAGAGGACTCACCGCCAAGGGGCCTTTACCCTGCAGTGGGTTGAAAACAGATGATGTGTGTGTCTATGGGCATAAGTAATAGAGAAACCTTCTCACTCTGAGCATCCCGTTGAAGAAGCTTCAGCGACACAGCAGTGCCCGCAAGAAGGCTGAAATGGATGTTTCCCAAATTGGATAAGCATTACTTAGCATGCCATCTTAAGTTTCTTTTCAGTGTGACCTGGATCTTTTGCAATGGGACTTCCTCTGTTTATTCTCTTGCATGATGGGTTATGTCTGAATGATCAGTGAGCCTCATGCAGACTTTTGTGCAGCATCTTCTCTGATAGTTTTCTCCCTTCCTGAAATTTTAGGACTCTCTTCAGTCCAATAAACATGAATGAATGGAAACTCACTTTATTTGCCACATAAGATCTGGTGGAATGCATGACACAGCAGGATGAAGAGCTCCTGACACTGAGATCCAAGCTCTGATAGCTGCATGGTTGGCTTCCCTCCAATGGGAGGCTAAGCTTGGAGTCAGAATGACCAGACTCTAGTTCTGCCTTTATTCTTGTTGTTGACTAGATGTGTGACTTAGGACAAGTCAGCTAAAATCTATTGACCATATGTCATCTGTGAATTGGAGATAAAAATATCTCCCTCTGATACAAGTGTGAGGATAAATGATGAAAGCTACAAGTTGTTTGTTTAGTCAGATCCAACTCTCAGTGGACCATACAATGCATGGGGTTTTCTTGGCAAAATTCTGGAGTGATTTGAGGCAAAAAGAAGTTAAGTGAAATTGCTTAGGATTACATAGCTAGTGAGTGTTTGTGGCTAAATTTGAATTCAGATCTTCCTCATTCCTGGTCCAGTATTCTATCCATTGAGTCACCTACCTGCCTATTACCATCTATTATATTATATTACCTATCATCATCTATTATAAACAGATTATTAAAAGTATGTGGGTATAAATATTTGGGGGCAAGTACATGACAAGTAGATAAGTGCCAACCCTGGAATCAAGAGAATCTGAGTTCAAATCCGATTGAGACATTTACTAGCTGAATGACTCTGAGCAAGTCATTTAACCTTTTTTGCCTCAGTTTCCTCATCTATAAAATGAGCTGGAGAAGGAAATGACTAACCACTCCAGTATCTTTGCCAAGTAAACCCTAAATCATTTCATGGAGCCTCAGACATGACTGAAATAATTCAATAACAATAAGTATTCTGAATATTACAGATGGAATAGATGAGTAGACATTAAAGTTAACCTGAAGTCATAACTCCAAGGCCACCTTTTCAAACATTTCCTATCATCCCCTTCATCATATCCCTTATGTGCCAGCCTACTGATTATTCTCTTACAATGGCCTTTTATCTTCCATTTCTCCATGTTTATATGGGCTCTTCTATATGTTTGGAATGCATTCTTTCCTCATGTGCATTTTACCTTTCTTGGGAGTTCAGACCAGAAGCTATTTTCCAAATCTACTCTCTCCTCAAATTATATTACTAATTAGTTTGATGTACTCTTCTTCTTTTCTCTATCTCTCTGACTCTGTTTCTGTATGTGTGTGTGTGTGTGTGTGTCACTGTGTCTCTGTTTCCATCTCTGTCTCTGTCTCTTTCCTCTACTATCTATCTCTGTCTCCTTCCCTTTCTCCCTCCCTACCCATTCCTCTCTCATCTTCCCTCCTTTCTCTCTTCCCTCCCTCCCTCTCTCTCTCTCTTTCTCTGTCTCTCTTTGTGTCTCTCTGTCTGTCTGTCTCTATCTATCTCTGTCTCTCTCTTTCTGTGTCTGTCTCTCTCTGTGTCTGTCTCTCTCTGTCTCTGTCTTTCTCTCTCTGTCTCTCTCTCTTTCGTTGGGGTTGTACTATGAAAATGAATATATTATGTCCTTTCCTTTGGAAACCCATACTATTCTTGGACTAATTATTCAGCTATGATCTAGAATGTTTCAGTGCCTCATGTTTAAATAGGAAAGCAGGGTGCAAATTTTGATTTTTCATTTTGATTATTTAGTTTGTTCTAACAAAGATCTCCTGAGGTATGTGGAGTACATTTATGGAGGTGATTTCACCTGGACACTGTATCTTTAAAAGTGAGGAAGTGCACAGAGCAGCATCAGCAGCTGCAGTCAATACCAATTTCCACATCTGGATCAATACCATCTGTGATGGCTCTGTAGCTGCAAAGATTGTTTCACACACATACTTAGAGAAAGGGAGGGGAAGAGAGAAAGGGAATTGGTTTTAATGATTTCAGGCTTTTGAGTATTCTCTCTCTTACTCTTTTCCTTAAAAGAAATAAATATATAATATTAGAAACTGAATTTATGAATTGTCTACTCTATATCAAATTTTCCTCCAATCTGTTAAAGATAGTAGTGTTCAATTTAGAAAATGGTCTCATTCTTTGAGGTTTGAAAACAAGCAAAGAAAAAGAGGCAAGATTACATATACATACATACATACATACATATATAGTGATACAAGTCAATTATTTTGTATTTATTAGATTTATTTTTTTAAGAACTTCAAAATCTTTTATAATTATTCTCCCCAATTTAAGAAAAAAGTCTCAAAGCACTTAAATGAATGAATTAAAAAAATATTAACCCCTCATTATGTGACAGACATTGCTGGGAATATAAGCACAAATAATATCTGGAGTTACAAATACAAAAATAAATACAGTTTTGGTACACAAGGAATTTGCATTCTAAATAGAGAAGGACAACACATTTAGGAGAAGAGTGGACAAGAAGTGTTTTGGACAGTGAAGTCAAAGGATGGTGACTGACATACTGGTTCAGGAATGGTAGCATTGATCTTATTATTGCTGTCAGAACAAGAGATAGAAAGTTGGGTGTGGGACATGGATGAGCATAGATGCCCTTAGTGCCTTGGAAATTAAATGCATAGAGGATATTTTTTTCATAGAGCAACATTTAGATGTTCCAACTTGTGTTCTCTACATTTATTTCTTTATATGCATTGGATATTACTAAAATAAATGATCACTCTATTTCGCTATATCCTTTCAATATGGTATCTTGAATTATAAAGGACTTTGAGGTTCCTTTGGAGTAGAACATTCCAATTGTTTTTCACAGGCTGTAGTTGTTGAAAGTACTAAAGAGGTAATCAAAACAATTGAATTTGTGAGGAAATTCAGAGATTATGTGCCATTGCTATTGCTAGAAAATTTCCCAGTAAGTTAGGTTCACAATCTTTTTATTCTTTCAACTGGTTGGGATTTCAGTTCTTCATTTTAATTGTAAGACAAAAATATAACATATCCCACTTTCTTCCAGGTCATTTATTTACTTCCAAAAAATCTTTTAGTGTTTTCTACCATTTTAAAGATTCAGTCCCTTCTAGATAGAACCATTGGAAAATTGGTACTTCTGTCACCATCCTGGCTTAACTGCTGATATAGAAGGAAGAAATTAATGCTTTATTTAGAACTATGCCCATAGAATTATCAAACTGCATACCCTTTGATCCAGCAGTGTTTCTACTGGGCTTATATCCCAAAAAGATCTTAAAGGAGGGAAAGGGACCCACCTGTGCAAAAATGTTTGTGGCAGTCCTTTTTGTAGTGGCAAGAAATTGGAAACTGAATGGATGCCCATCAATTGGAGAATGGCTGAATAAATTATGGTATATGAATGTCATGGAATATTATGGTTCTGTAAAAAACGACCAGCAGGATGATTTCAGAGAGGCCTGGAGAGACTTGCATGAGCTGATGCTGAGTGAAATGAGCAAAACCAGGAGATCATTATACACAGTAACAAGACTATATGATGATCAATTCTGATGGATGTAGCTCTCTTCAACAATGAGGTGATTGAGACCTGTTCCAATGCTGGTGTTGAAGAAACCATATATACCCAGAGAGAGGCCTGTGGTATCTGAGTGTGGTTCATAACAGCATTTTTACTTTTTGTTGTTGTTTGCTTGCATTTTATTTTCTTTCTCATTTTTTCCCATTTGATTTGATTTTTCTTGTGGGGCAAGGTAATTGTATAAATATGTATGCATATATTGGGTTTAACATACATTTCTATCATGTTTAACATATAATGGATTAGTTGCCATCTAGGGAAAGGGGTAAAGGAAGGGGGGGTGAAAATTGGAACACAAGGTTTTGCAAGGGTTAATATTGAAAAATTACCCATGCATATGATGTTGAAAATAAAAAAAAAGATTTAATTTAAAAAAAAGAAATGTATGCGTCCACCAATGTACTACAAAGTTGCTTCATGGCTAGAAGGCTACACAGTGGTAAGGTAAAGAGTTATTTATTTGTATAGCCACTCGTAGCATAGGGAGACAAGGAAAAAAAGACTAAAAATTGATATATTGAAATCATATTACTTTCCTTATACCTAACCAACTAGTTCTCAGAAGTGCCAAAGCAGAAAGTATGATGTCTCATATTGACCAAATATCCATGCAATTCATAGGAGTATAGATTTAGAGTTTAAAGTGGTCATCTAGTTGAACTATGTTATTTTACAGATAAGGGAACTGAGAATCAAATTTACATAGCTTGTTATTATCAAAGTCAGGATTTGAACTCAGAGTTTGGAGCTCTTAATCCATTATTTTTCCCTATACTATAGTGCAAATACCTGATTCATAATCACCAATTTGTTAGCCTTCTCTTCTGTGGACTCTTGACAATATTTTATTTTCATCTTATTCCATGGAAGAGTGAAGTTCCCTACAGAGCTCCTAGAGAAGATCATTGGATTCTGTTTTCTTTTGCTGGAAAAATTTGGTTTTATTTTTGTAGAAAGTATTGACTAAATGCTGACTCAGTGGGAAGATGCCAGATTTCTTGGAAGCGACAACCCCTCCCAAATCATTCAAGAAATGTGACCTCTATCCCCACATAACTTTAACTTTCTTGATTGGAGAAGATGGCAAAATGATACTGGTCCTGCCACTACAACGATGACAACTTTTTTAGAAAGTATTATTGGTGCTCTCATTTCCTGGAATATATCTACCCTTTCTTTTTTCCTCTTTTCTGATGCTTTGCTTTATGTTCTACCCTAATACCTAATAAATCAATTAACACCAATTAGGTTGATTATGAAAGTCCATAAAACCAGATATAAAAATACTCATAAATCCCCAATAAAATGCCCAACCAAACACAATCTATGAGCTAGCAACAAAATAAAGTGATTCTAGACTAATGTGGCTCCAGAGTGAGTGTAATGAGAAATTTCAACTATAAAGCTTTTACCAGGGCCCAAAGTAACTAAGCTGTAGGCCTTAAACGATTTAGGAAAAGGGAAAAACAACAGAAATGCTTTCCTTCCTGTGGTTTTATTGTTGTCCTTTTTCTTTTACAGTTTTTGATATGGATTAGGTATCCCCTTTTCTTTTATAGCTCAAGAAAAGAATAGGTCATTTAGTGTCAAAACTAGAAGAGATCTTAGAGTCTATTTAATTGTTTCATTTTAAAGATGAATAAACTGAGTCCTAGACTACCCAAGAGCCTCAAAACATATGGCTCATTAGTGGCAATAGTAAGACTCAAACATAGGTCTCCTGACTCCTATTTAGAGTTCTTCCCATTTCACTTTTTTTTTCTTTCTCAAGATTAATTGACTAAGAAGAGATATTGCTTGAATAAACTCAACAGAAGAAACTGGGTATCTTACATGGATAAGAAATTATAAGGTAGAGTATCTAGGAACTCACTTTAACTTCACATTGATCACAATCCTTGAAGACTGGTAGAGATTACCATAGGAATGTCTAATTTCACTAATAATGAATATACACAAGTTCAGGTTAACCTGAGACTATATCCTTGGATGTTCCTGGAAATGAATTAATGAATTCAATTAAATACTGCCTAATACATATTTGAGAAAATAATTTCAAAAAAGGAAGAGCCATTGTCTCTTACTAACTGTTCTCTCTCAGAATCTCAGGTTCCTTGTTTACAAAAGAAAGATAATCTTATACCTATCCCATAGGGTGCTAGAGATAGGGGATTGGCAAACTATGGGCTGAGAACCAAATATAACATTCACTTCATTTTTTTATGAACTAAGAGGTAAGGATGGTGAACAAAATGAGACCACTTATATAAAGCACATTGTTCATCTTAATGTGCTAGGACAATGATATACTCTAATAATATGCTTCCATTCAAATCCTCTTCCTCATAATGTTCAAGTGACCTTAGGTTTTAATGGCAATGCCAGTGGACCAAAAGCTCTCTTAACTACTGCAAAGCTGGAGCTGCTACAAGTATAGGTCAGGAGACCAACTATATCTGCTAAGGACTAGCCTAAGTTCAGAGTAGTTTTATACTAAGTTGACCAAAGGATAATATAAAACTTGGCCAGGGCAATTCTCAAACAACATCTGTTGAGTTATAGAAAGATTGCGATCTACACAGATCACATTCACAGATCAATGATCATACCGATGAAATCACCAATCCTTAAGATATTAAAACATTTTTGTTACTATTGCTTTGTAGTGGCACACTTTACATTTAAGAAATTTAGAATCTTTTTTCATAGCTGATTGTTATGACCATGCTGTCAGTTCAATGTAGGTCCAAACATAAGATAAAACAGCAAAATGAGTATTTTCTTAAATCATCAACATAGTTTCATTATTTTCATCATAGCAATTCTCAACTGAATCTTTTTCTGGTGATTCATGAATGATCTTATAACTTGATCCTGGGAGGAAAAGAGTAACTAACAATGAGCATCATTTCTCCCATTTTAATTTCTCCTAGCCAGTCCTGTCATGTTATAATAGGGTCCCACATTACAAAATTTCAGCATCCCAGGAGTATCTCAAGAGAAGATAGGGAACTCTGTTTTCAGGAAAGGAAACCAATAAAATAGGAAAACTTGATAGTCCCTCAATGTCTTTACAATAGTCTGTTCTACAGTCTCTTTTCTTTGGTTTATAGTACTACTTTCAAGGACTTGGTAGGTAGCACAGTTTCAATGATTTTCAAGCTAATTCAAAATAATTTATTGAATCATCATTCAATGGGCATCAAACATTGGAAAAAATACTGGAATAAATATACTGGAAAGAGAGTTGGCACCAGAGGCAGAAGATCTGATGTTACTACTTGTGTGAACTTGAGCAAAATCATATAACTGCTGATCCTCACTTTCCTGATATTTATAATGAAGTGAAGTTTATAATATATTTCCAGCTTTAAATCAGGAGACTTGTAAGATTCAATTCAATTTAAAAAATTCAGCAAGTACTTATAGGAAGTGGTTTTAGTTGTTACTCACTCATACTTTGTTACTCTGAACCTTCAAGATTTTTCTCTGTTTGTGGGAGAAATGACTCCTGTTTTGTGATTCCATGGCATTGACCTTCATCAAGTAACTGTTTTACGAGGATAAGACATTTCAACCGCCAAAAGTTGTTGCAAAATACCTAAGCAGCACTTGCACACAACACTTCAGATTTTTATCCCATTTTCCTAGGTTTTCTTTGACCTAATGCTAATGACCTCCAACTGGATTTCTGAGTTTCAATACCATAGTCATTAAATAGAATTGATTGCTACAACTTGAGCTCTTCCCTGAAAGGTTTTCAATTGCAGTGGCAGACATGAAAATTCATCCTTACTCATGAGATGGATATATTTGATTGGAATTTGCATGAACATTTGTGTCTAGGAACATAGCTTAGTTGTGGCCCCTCAAATCTATTGCTCTGACCACGTTGTTAAGAAGGGTAAGGGTTAATTTCTACGTGAACCAGTTTGTCTGGGTACTGTTCTATGATAAAAGATAACCCTCTGAAAATGTTCAAACATTTGTCGACCATAAGAAGAACATTAACTTACCATCTTTTGGTCATATTAGGCAATGAAAGGGACCCTGTTTGTATGAGATTAAAGCAACCAGTTTTTTAAAAAGTATAACTTCATTGGAATTTATTATAAAATTTCTAAACAACTTGCTTCATTGAATTGATTTTTAGGAAAAAGAATCTGAAATTAAAAACAATTTTGCTTGTGCAGATGTGGTCAAAGAAGTTGGTTCAATAAGCCAGTACAGTAAAAGTACAGAGTTCATAATCTTTAAGTTGCCATGCTATTGTTAGAGGACAGTGGAAAGAACACTAAACTGAACAATGAATAAGAGACTAAGATTCTAATGCTGGATCCGTCATTAATTTGCTATATTACTTGGGCAAATAATATCACCCTTTTGTGCCTTGCTTATAACATGGTCCATTTTATATAGCATTGTAAGGATTGTATCACACTTTACATCTATTATCTCTTTTGTGCCTTATGGCAAACTTTCAATACAGCTACTATTATTAATCCTTATTTACAGGTGAGGAAACTGATATTGAGAAAAGTTAAAGTGCCTTGTCTAAGGTTATATATCTAGCAAGTGTGTGAAATGGGATCCAAATTTAGGCTATCTTGCCTCCTCACTTTGCCACTATTCTATTGACTGTGTGATGCTGCCCCTCTGGGTGGGCTAGATTAGGTGATCTGGGATCCTTAATCCATTTTATTGCAAGTATTCTTTTGGCAGTTTAGTGAACCTGATGTACTTCTCAGAATAATGTTTTTTAAATACATAAAATGAAATACAAGGATCATGAGGAAAATCATTATATATTGAAATATAGTTATCAAAATTGGAAAAAAAAGAGTTCATAAACCTCATGTTAAAAACTCCTGATTATAAATTCTTCACTCTCAGGTCCTATTCAACTGATATTCTGTGCTTCTGTGACTAAAAACTGTCTGCATGGAGATTCTTGAAGGAAACAACTCTCTTGGATGCCAAAAGGCTACTTTGGTTCTAGTTATATTTTGCAGAATCCGCAGAGTTGATGATTATTTAGGTGAGAAAGAAAAGACTTGAGGTATTATTCTTAGCATGTTACTTCTCTTTTTTTTAATTAATACTTTTTATTTGCAAAACATATGTATGGGTAATTCTTAAACATTAACCCTTACAAAGCTTTCTGTTACAAATTTTTCCCCCCTATTCCCCACCCCTCCCCTAGATGGCAGGATATCCACTACATGATAATTATGTTAGAATATTTAAGAAATTGAATATATGTATGGTTATTGCATCATTTTTTGTGCAGGAGAAATTGTATCTACAAGAAAGAATAATCCGATAAAGGAAATACAATGCAAGCAAACCTCAATAGAGAACATGAAAATGTTATGTTTTGGTCCACATTTCACATCCTTCTTTCTGAGTGTATATGGCTCTCTTCACTGAACAATTGGAACTGGTTTGAAGCATTTCATTGTTGAAGAGAGTCATGCCCATTAGAACTGATCCTCATATAGTATTGTTGTTGCCGTGAATAATGATCTCCTGGTTCTGCTCACTTCACTGAGCATCAGTTCATGCAAGTCTCTCCATAGCATGTTACTTCTCAGGGAGGTGGTGAAGATGTCTATAGAATCCCTCTCAGTGTTTTCATTAAGACCTTTGATATTAAGATACTGAAGTTTGATGTTTTGATTATTCAATGGAATTATTATCTAAGGATTGTAAATACTTCCTCTGGGACAGGGGTCAAATTGAATGCCTTTATCATTCTTATGCAAATTATGTCCTAGTATCATAGTTCTAGGGCTGGGAAGAGCCTCCAGCCCAATTATCTCATTTTATAGATAAGGGAATTGAGGCCAGATTGAGTAAATGTCTGAAGTCTCACAAATGCCAAAAGTGTAATTTGAACCTAGGTTTTCTGATCCCAGAGTCCAGTGTTCTTTTCATCGTATCATGACTTACCTGCAAATCAAGAGAATTTATGACCAGGTAATGTTTGTAACTTGCTCAAGTAAGTTAGTGACAGATCTAGTACTAGAATCTTGGTCTCTTGTGAATAATAAGATCATGGGAGGGGATATTTGAGTCCAGCTCCCTCATTCTACATATGAGGAAACTGAGGCACAGAGAAATTAAGTAGCTTTTCCAGGATGAAATATCTTGTACGCAACTGGGGCAAGATTTGAACTCAGGTATTCTTGAGCTTTCTATTCACGATACCACCCAGTCACATAAAGGATTCATCTGTTACAATGGAGGCTTTCCTCTTGTTCTTTTATTATTTTTTGAATGCCATTGTGGCACTCAAACTGCCTTTTTTTTTCCTATCCCTATATGTCCATGATGATTTGTTTTACAATCCTTTATACACTGAAGTAATTCCTAGGAATCCATTTCTAGATATTTAAGCTTACTTTGTGTCTTTCTGATCCCTTTGAGTCACCTGCAGTTTTTAATTTGATGAGGTCATGGTATTAAATTGTGAATTCATTAAGGGCAAGGAATATCTTTTGCCTCATGTTGTATCTCTTCCCCCTCTCCCCAAGTTAAGCACAGTGCCTGGCTCATAGATATCAGTGTATAATGTTTATTGAGTGATTGACTGATCATGGCAATTAGCAGTATCATCTAACTAGGAGAATATTAGTGTTTCCAGATGGGTTTTTGTAGTGACAGGCAACCTGGTATCATTAAAATCTCTTCAGTTTCCTAGATGTGATCCAGCCTCAAATGCTCCCATTTATTTCTGGGTCTTGGTTTTGATTTATCTACATCCTCTAACAATGATACATGGTTCAAATGGGATAATATTTGTAAGGTACTTCATGCAGTGCCTGGCAAATCATAGGTGCTTAATAAATATTTGTTCTCTTTTCCATGCATTTATGGATTAGTTCAGTGAGCTGCTTGACCATTTAGTTGTATAATGTGGTTTTAGTAATAAGCATTTTAAAAATCCTCTTTGTTTTTCTTGTGTGAATTATCATTTGTGTATTTCATTGAGTGTGTGTGTGTGGGAGGCTTTCTATTGTTTCTTATCATTTTCAACTAGTACAAAATCATCTGTGAAAAGGAATATTTATTATATGTCTTGATACAAACAGAGTCTTCTATTTGGACTCTTAATAGGATATCTACAATGGTTGTGAACAGCACAAGATGAATATGTCACCTGGTTTTATGCCCTAATTTTGATATGTAGCTTAAGAACTTTTAACTCAGTGTCATATGTATTCTATTCTATTCTATGACTTTCAGCATCTCTTAGAGGTACTTTGTATAAGGGCAATTTTTAAGGCTATATTTTATCTTAATAAGTCAAATTCTTTTTTTTCCCCTGAAATGAATAATCAAATACATCATGAGATTTTATATTCTTAGCAGTTTTCTATTTCCTATTTAGGATTGTAAAGATGTCTCCAACTCGTTCTAATGCATTGGTGATTTTACTCATGTTGATATTTTCTTCAACGATGCAAACTGAGATCTAACTCTGCTTGTCTATTTGGTTTAATTTTTCTTCATATTCTTTCAAATTTACTCCAGATAGTCTATCCAACATTCTGGGATTATCTTTGCATTTTATTGACACTATGTTAGGTACCAAAAGGTATTTACTATTTGAAAGATATATACTTATTCTTTGCTGACTCGTTACTTACCTCCCCTTTCTACTTCTATCATCCTTTACTCGGATGATATCTTGCATAACACTTCTTTTGTATAAGTCTCATTTGTAAAGGATGATAATCTGCATGATGGATGCACCTCTCCAGAATCTTGCAGATAATCCTCAATTTATATCTTTGGAAATCTTAATATTCCATATTATATGGCTAGAGGAAACTATCATGAAAATATTTCCATGGTTTCATAAGGAATATGCTTAACAAATACATGAACTATTCTCATCAAGATTTTATGGAAATGAGAAAATAGACATGCAGATTGGTATTTGCTAATGTCTTCTGGGTGTTTTTAATAAATGTTCTATCTATGATAATTCATATCTGTTTAGAAATATCCCCTTCTTAGAAATTCCTCAAAATCAATCCATGAGTATCTTTAGAATTAATTTAATTCCAATATGGACTGTGGCTGTATATATCTGTTTAAGAGTAGTCCCTTTTTTTGATTTCATCTTTTCTTTGGTCTCTGTGCATATAAAAATGGGGGATAAAGATGATAGTGGCAAGTAGGTGGTTTCATTATTATCAACACTGATAAAAATAGATCACTATAAAAAGGATGGTAGATATCTCCATTGTTGCCTTCACTGTAGTTTCCTCTATAAATGCTTTCAGGTTGATTTGACCCAGCCAAATCACATGTCAATCATTCTATAAGCTTGTTTCTCTCCCAACTACTTTTGGCTCATTTTTAAGGCATTACTACTCATGATTTTCATCCTTCTCCCCTAAAATGAAATTGAAAGTTATCTTGTACTCTTAATTAGAACTGTTCTTGGTTACCTCTTCTGCTCAGCAAATATGTCAGGTAGGCATTTGGCGGAGGAAGTTGTGTTTTTCCTCCTCCTTGTTACTACTAGTTTCTGTACCTTAAAATTGTCTAATAAATCATCAATCCTTTTAGGTCTCTTTATTTCACACTGTTTACAATCAAATATTTCTTTCAGAGTATTAGATTAAAGCTGCTGTAATTGCATGCAAGCTTGTTCTTTTATTTTTAGCCTTCAGATGTAGTTTTTGATTTTGACCTTTGTGCTAATTAGTTGGTAATCTCTCTGCACACAGACAGCTGATTCTAAAACAAGAATATTGGTAACCAGTTACTTTTTTAACCAATTAAAATATATTCAAAGTTGCTTCAGAAATATTTTGTTCTGTTTTGGTTTGGGTGTTTGATCGCACAATCTAGTAAGCAGTATGACCTTAGGTGTCCCAGATTCATCTGTTGGGCTTCCTAGAGTCATAAAGCCAAAGATATTCAGTAATTCCTAGGCAGATGCACATCTTCTGCACTTCTATTACACACACATTTCCATGACTTTGCTATGTTCCGTAAGACTCTTGACTTGGTCTTGGTGCATCAGTAATTCTCTTGGCAACATTTCTAGATTTTCTTTACTGTCTACAAGATGAATTTAGGTAAAAGTTCCTGACTTACACATGATAATAGGCCATCTTCTTAAATTATAGATGAGGAAACTGAAGCCAAATGAAATTAAGTGATTTGTCTGAGGTAGAATTTTAACATGAATGCTCTGACTTGAGAAGCAGCACTTTCCATACTGTAACTTATTCTGTCCTGGGTACTTCTCACTCATGTTCCCAACCTTGTTCCTCTCATGGGAAGCTTCCTTGTGGGATTAGACTTAGATCTGAAGTAGAATAGTTATTCCATTTTTGGTATTTTTCATTCATGTTTGCAACCCTGTTCCTCTCATGGGAAGCTTGCTTGTGGGATTAGATTTGGATCTGAAGTAGAATATCCAACTCCCAGCCTGCTACATCCAAGCTGAACCATAACAAAGGGATTACACTCAGAAAGGGATTACATTTTTGTACCTCCACTTTTTCAAATACAAAATGAGTCAGGTAAGGGGAAGCAGAGTAGATATAGATTGGATTATCACTAAGATCCTTTTTAATTCTAGGGTTCTATGTCATATGTGCAAACACATAATGCAGGATAGAGAACATAATAAAAATCAAAGACAGACATTTGTAAAAGGAATTATCCACAGGGAAAAGCAATCTCATTAATAGTTTGAGTTTAATTTTTAAACATATGTTTTTTTTCTTTTTAAGTACATCTGTCTGTGTGTAACACAGCATTAAGATGTAGACTTTCTTTTGGGCAATTTACTGGGCTCATTTTTCTCTTTAAATCCTTTCCATATGTAATTAGTCAGAAGCAAGTGAAATCATTTCACTCAGTCCTACAAACAAAGATCAATAACTGATGGGCCATGCTCTATGCTGGAATCACAGGTAGCAGCAGCGACTAATGAAGCAGTGGGTTAGTGATTTCACCAAAGTCTGAGCTCCTGACGCCAGGGAGAAATGCAGAAATGGCTGGGTGAGTGCCTTACCAATCTCTCTCTCTCACCCTTGAAGAATAAATCTAGAAGGGCTTTACCCTTGAAATGGATGCTGAAGTAAAGCTGGTGGTGGGGTTTTGGAGAGGGGGGAGGGAAAGCAGTCAGGTTAAAAGAGGGGAGATTTGTTTGCACACAGGATTCTGAAGCTTAGGAGTGTCATCCAGTGGTAAGAGAAGCTGGTGATATTTTCATCACATAGAATCATGGCAGTTGTCTTCTGATGTCCCTTCCAGTTCTGTAGTTCTGTGACAGCATATGATTTTGAAGAATCTGAGAATCATGAATTCTAGTCAAGGCACTCCCCAAATGAGATCAATCAGTCTCTGGTGCTTGGATATTTTTAGTGACTGAAAATTCAGTGAGGTTAACCCCACTCAGGTATGGCTATTCCATTTTGAGACTTCTATAATGACTAGTAGGTATTTCCTTGTGTAGAACAAAATTTTATCTCTTTATAACATCTATTTCAAACTTCTATTTTCTCCTTTTGGAATCAAATACAAAAATACAATTTCTCCCATAACAGCACTCATATCTTCTGTGATTTTCTTTATTTGAAGAATATATATCCTATTTTATTCAAACATTCCTCACAAAGCAAGTCCAAAAGGTTTATTCTATTCTTGGTCAGCAAGATGGAAAGATCATCTTTCACAACTGATGGGGCATTGGATAAAGTATTAGTCCTGGAGTCAGAAACATCCAAATTTAACTTCTATTTTGGCTTCCTATAAAATGGAGGTACTAGTATTGCCAAGAGGGTTGTAAGGCCTAGTGGAAACTATACTTATAAAGCACTTAACATTATTTCTAGCATATATTGTTCAGCCATTTTTCTATCATATCCAACTCTTTGTGATTACATTTGGCATTTTCTTGGCAAAGATACTGCAGTGATTTGCCATTTCCTTCATTTGACAGATGAGGAAACTGAGGCAAACAGTGTTAAGTAACTTGCCCAAGGTCATATGGCTAGTAAGTGTCTGAGGCTAGATTTGAACTCATGAATATGAATCTTTCTGATTCCTGGACTAGCATTCTATCCACTGCATCTCCTACTTGCTTCATAGCACATATTAGATGCTACATAAATATTAGCCATTATTATTATTACTAATTGCTATTTACTCTTCCTAGGTTCTTTCCTGAGCTTGAGCTTATTGATGTATGTAGTATCACATTGCAAACAATACTCTACATGTAGCCTAACTAGGGGCAGGACTTTCACTACTCCTGCTCTTGGCAGTATAATTCCATTAATCTAGACAAAATTGCACTGATGACTCATATTGAGCTTGAGGTCTATAAATTAAATACGGGAAAGTTCTTTATATTCCCCTCATTTGAGTGATGTCTTGGACTATTCCTGTTGTGCTGATCTCTCCAGTAGAATGGCAGTGAGTGACCTACCTTGGGTAACCTAACAATACACTTGAATTTTATGTGGGCCTTGTTATGAATGGCATAATTCAGCAATGTATTGAATTTGGAATAAACCAGAAGACCTTGGTTTGAGTTCTTGGTCTATCACATTAGTTGTGTGATCTCGGGCAACTCATTTAAGCTTTTGTGAACCTCAGAATCCTCATCTATAAAATGGGGGAAATATTACTCTTATAACTCCTACTAACTTTCTAGGATTGTTATAAATAAAGGGATATATACATGTGAGATAGTATTATTAATAATAATAACCTAAGTAGCACCTTGAGTGTTACAACATGAATAACACTGAGTAAGGATTCCTCATCATTCCTTCCCCTGCAGCCTTCCATACAAGCTTTCTATTAGAAGAGAAAAAAGCATCTCATTTTAGTACAAAAAGCCTTAAAAGGCAATTGCCTATGTAAGAGATAACATGATGGTTTAAATTCATACTATGATATCACATCATCTCATAGGATCAGAATTTTATTAACAGAGATTTTCAAAGAGAGAATAGCAGGTCAGTGGATAAAATTTGTAAAAGCTATTACCTATTGAAGAAAATGACTCAGAAGAATGAGCGAGGGCTGCAAGATGAATTCTGGCTACCTCATAATTTAATCAAAATCTCACCCTAACTTCAGGGAATATAGTTCATTTAAATTTACTCATGGAGTTCATTAAAATATAGATACCATGACATAAAGGAGTCAGTATGGGGACAGAGACATGGAGGCTCTCAGCTGCAGATACATAGAACCTGACCTGCCTCAGAAGGGATTTTGGCCTATCAGCCCTTCCAGTGTCCCTTTAAAGCAATTTGTAGTCTGTTATCGTGTGTCATTAACCTAATTAGTGTAATTGCATCCAATTACGTAATCAGTGTAAATACATGAGGAATCCCATAATTAGACGATGTAATTAGGTAATTAATAGATGACGTGGGAAAAATCCATGGAAAACATTCTGAAAATGGACATGGTGTCTGCATGAAGCAGGCAATTTGCAAACTTTAGCATCCTAGCCAACTATTCCTATTAAGGAAATAAATGGAGATTCATTGATTTATTAGGATGAAGAACATAGATTATCCTAAAAGTTAATTCCATCTTCAATCCCTGCCCCCACCTTCTTCACCTTTTATATTTAGAGGGTCATAATCTTTTAGCTTATTCTGTGAAGTTTTCTGGGAAAGAAATTTCTTTCTGCAATAAGCTGCATAAAATCATGATAAAAATATAGTAGTAACAACCCCCAATCATTGTTGTAAGACTCAAATGAGATAATTTATATGAAATGCTTTATGAATTTTAAAGAACTATATAAATTCCAGTTGTTAGTATGCTGGTTGATCTTGAAGCCTTGAAAGCTGATTCAAGATAATATATATTTTAACATGGTTGTGGTCATAGGTGTAACTACTGCCTAAACTGACCTGGCTTGGGACCTTAAGACTGGAAGATGATTTTAATAGTGAAAGTATGAAAGCATTGCTAGAGATGAGCAATAATAATTATGAGACATAATGAGTAATTGACCCAGTCCTAGGGAAGGTGAGTAGAGTAATAGGAAATAGTGTTGGATTAAGAGTCAGGAGGAACACCTAGCTTCAGATCTCACTTCAGACATGGTCTAGAGTCATCTAGTCAATCAGTCAATTAATAAAAATTTATTGAGTATCCACCAGTTTTCTGACATCTCCTCCAACATTTATCATTATCTTTTACTGTCATCTTAGCCAAACTAGAGCCAAACTAGTGATAAATCAGAGTTGTCTTAATTTTCATTTCTCTGATCAATAATGATTTGGAGCACCTTTTCAGATGACTAGAAATTGTTTCAATTTCTAGTCATATGAAAATTGTTTTTTTCATATCCTTTGAACATTTAGTAATTGGAAAATGGCTTGAATTCTTATAAATTTGAGTCATATTAGTTTTTGCCATACTAATTTTCAATTTTTCCAGCAATTTTTGTCAAATAGTGAGTTCTTATCCTAGAAGCTGGAGTCTTTTGGTTTATCAAACACTAGATTACTATAGTCATTGACTATTGTGTCTTTTGAACCTAACCTCTTCTACTGATAGACTACTCTATATCTTAGCCAGTACCAAATGGTTTTGATGACTGCTGCTTTACAATATAGTTTTAGGTCTATTACAGCTATTCATTTGCTTTTTTTTTCATTAATTCCCTTGAAATTGCTGACTTCTTGTTCTTCCAGATGGACTTTGTTATTACTTTTTTTCTACCTCTGTAAAATAATTTCTTAGGAGTTTGATTGGTATGGTACTGAATAAGTAGATTAATTTAGGTAGTATTGTCATTTTTATTATATTAGCTCAGCCTACTCATGAGCACTTGATATTTTCCAATTTATTAGATTTTACTTTATTTGTATGGAAAGTGTGTTCGTATGGTCCCTGACTTTGCCTTGGCAAGTAGATTCCCAAATATCTATAGTTATTTTAAACGGAATTTCTCTTTGTATCACTTACTGCTGGACTTCGTTGGTAATATATAAAAATGCTGATGATTTATGTGGATTTATTTTGTATCCTGCAACTTTGCTAAAGTTGTGAATTGTTTTTTAGTTCTAATAGATTTTTAGTTGATTCTCTAGTATTCTCTAAGTATACCATCATATCCTCTGCAAAGAATGATAATTTGGTTTCCTCATTATCTCCTCCAATTCCTGTAATTTATTTTTGCCAAAGCTAACATTTCTAATACAATAATGAATGGTAATGGTGATAATGAGCAGCCTTGGTTCACCCCCGATCTTATCGGTAATGGTTCTAGTTTATCCCCATTATCTATGATGCTTACTAATGGTTTTAAAAAGATTTTACTGATAACTTTAAGGAAAACCCTATTTATTCTTATATTCTCTAGTGTTTTTAATAGAAATGGGTGCTGGATTTTATCAAATGCTTTTTCTATATTTATTGAGATACTCATATGATTTTTGTTATTGATATAATCAATTATGCTAATAGTTTTCCCAAGATTGAACCAGCCCTTCATTCCTTGTATAAATCCTACTTGAACATGGTATGTTATCCTGATAACTTGTTGTAATCTCTTTGCTAATATTTTATTTGAGATTTTTGCATTAACATTCATTAGGGAAATTGGTCTATAATTTTCTTTCTCTGTTTTGATCCTACCTGGTTTAGGTATGAGCCACAAAGCTGTATCATAAAAGGAATTTTACAAGACTCCTTCTTTCTCTGTTTTTCCAAATACTTTGCATAGTATTAGAATTAATTGTTCTTTAAATGTTTGGTTGAATTGTAAATCCATGTGACCCTGGAGATTTTTTCTTAAGGAGTTGATTAATAGCTTGTTCAATTTCTTTTTCCAAAATGGGGCTATTTAAATAATTTATTTCCTCTTCTGTTAATCTGGGCAATCTATATTTTTGTAATTATTCATCAATTTCATTATAATCTAAATGAAATTTAGATTATTTGCATATAGTTGGGCAAAATAGCTCATAATTGTTGCTCTACTTTCCTCTTCGTTGGTGGAAAACTCACCCTTTTCATTTTTGATACTAATAATTTGATTTTCTTTTTTAAATCAAATTAATTAAAGGTTTATCTTTTTTTTTTCAGAAAATCAAGTTTTATTAAGTAATTCAATAGTTTTCTTACTTTCAATTTTATTAATGTCCTCATCTTCAGAATTTAAAATTTGGGGTCTTTTAATTTGTTCTTTTTCTAGCTTTTTTAGTTGCATGCCCAATTCATTGATATTCTTTTTCTCTACTTTATGCAACTAAGTATCTAGAGATATAAAACTTCCCCTAAGAACTGCTTTGCTGCATCCCATAAATTTTGGTATGGTGTCTCATTATTGTCATTCTCTTGGATGAAATTATCGATTGTGTCTATGATTTGTGGTTTCACCCACTCATTCTTTAGGATTAAATTATTTAGTTTCTAATTAATTTTTGGTCTATTTTCCTCTGGACTTTTATTGCATGTAATTTTTATTGCATCATGATCTGGAAAAAAGTGCATTTACTATTTCTGCCTTTCTGCATTTGATTTTGAGGTTTTTATGTTCCTATTAGGGCATGTATTCATGGTCAATTTTTGTGTAGGTATAAAGAATATTCTTTCTGTATCCATTCAATTTTCTCCAAAAAAGACTAATTTCTTCATCTGTAAAAGATTTTTTTTGTGAATATAGCTATAAAAAACATGAGTTACGAAAAATATAATCCTGACATCACACAAAAAGGCTTGTTTTTAAGATAAGAAGAGATAATGTGAATGGAGTACTTTCCAAATATTAGTATTATAGAAATGTGAACATATATTTATAAATATATGCATAAATGTGTAATATATGTGTATGTCTACATATATATGGAGAGACATATACATACCTTGGAGTAAAGACCTGTGTTCAAGTTATGATTTAGAACCATATTAGTTCTGTTAAGATAGAGAAAGCATTTAAACTATCAATGTGTAAAACAACTCTGGAATTCACAAGTCACAGAGAAGTTTCCACTTTATCTTGGGAGAATTTCCACCCTGGCAATTCCCCACACTATTAAAAAGACAGTTTGAACTCCCACCCTTCTCAAAAAAAGTAATCCAGATGAATTATGTGTACAGTGCCTCCTGTGATCTCCCCTGGAACATCCTGAATTAACATTCCATATATTCAGGTGTGTGCCAGTATTTTCATTTCTTCTCCTACAAAACTGTGGAATAACTTTTAGTGGGAAAGAGGGGGAGAGGGTTTAAGATTGCAAATTAAAGTCCTAATGGTAACCATTGCTAATCCAATTTAAAATGCGGATTTGTTCATTTTGGGGGTTGTCAGTTCTGTGCTTGGAGATAAGTTACAAGAGCAATATAGTTGCCAATGCAGTAATAATGACTCTTGCTTCTAAGACTGTGGACCCCATTATAACTATATCCATGATAGTTTAAAGGTTTGAGGAGTCTTGAAGTTTTCATTCAGTATTTCCAACTTAATCCTGGAGGTAATATTATATAAGGAGTCTTTGAAGGTTACCTTGGAAGAATCTGATCTGAAATTGAGAGTACCATCTGTGTTATATACTTTTGAGATGTGTGCATGATCCCAAGCTTTTCCCCCCTTTTTAAACACTGTTATTTTCCTTTGGTATTATTTATCTGGTGGCGAAACATGGAAGACCATATTTTCTTGAAGTTGAAAGTTGAAAGTCATTTAAAGAGCAATGGAGAAATGAATGGTAGTATGGATAGAGAATATTACAATGAAGAATTTTATGGGAGAAATATTTGAAAGATATTACTGAATTAATAGATGACTAGAAAAGGAGGTAGGCTAGTAAAATAGCACAGGTAAGAAATAACTAGTAAATATCTTACATATTATCATTTATATCAATAAAAATCATAAGATTTAGACAGGTCTTTTTAACTTGACATATATGACCTTAGTTTAAAAAAAAAATTGAGGGGCAGCTAGGTGGTGCAATGGATAGAGCACCAGCCCTGAAGTCAGGAAAACCTGAGTTTAAATCTGGCCTCAAATACTTAACACTTCCTAGCTGTGTGACCTTGGGCAAGTCATTTAACCCAGATTACCTCAGCAAAAAAGCAAAAAAAATTGATAAGTATATTTCAATATAATTTGATTTCTTTGTAATGCTTTGTGTTTTGTTTTATACACTTAAAAATATGTAAGAAGTGAAAAGTAGTCCATATGCTCTAGCAGAATGCTGAAGAGGTCTGTGACATGAGAAAGTCAAGTCAACAAGCATTTATTAAGCATTTATGATATTCCAGGCTAAATTTGGGTTATACAAAGAAGGTAAAAAACAGTTTCTTGCTCTAAAGGGACTCAAAGTTTAATGGAAGAGACAACATATAAACAGTTACATGCAAAATGCTATAGACAGGATACACAGAAAACTCTTATTGTTAGTCCTTTGTTTTTGAAAAAAGAGGACTAATAACATTACAGGTTGATATCTTGACTTGTGTATGAATTAGATTTAAGTGAGGCAGCATTGATCAAGCCTCCTTCTTCACTCTCTCTTCCAGAGTCATTGGTATCCAGTGACCACACAAAAGTGAAGATGGCTAGTGATGCCTTAGGATGCAGTAGATAATCTTGTCATCTTTGATGTCTGACAAAGCCCTCTAAGAACTCTATGGCAACTAATTCAGTCTCCTTCATGGTCATTGGAACAGATTGTTGTCATCTATCCATTCCATCCCCAGGGGGAAATTTTTACATGCTTGGGGAAGACATCCCCCCCAAAAATTTATTGACAAGTTCTAGATCTGTTGGTTAATTTCAATATGTTGTGCATGGCGTGTTTATAAAGGACTAGCCCCTCTAGAATAAGGGAGTGCCAAGACTTTTTCAGGGCTGCTCATCTACCTGTCACCTAGTGGTCATCTGTGGCTCTAAGAAGTAGTACATGTAGTCACCATATTCCAGTAAAATATAGGAAATAATCTAAGAGCAAAACTGTAGAATTAATGAAGATCAAGAAAAGCTTTTTTTCTTTATCTGGGAATTGAAAAAATCAGAGACTCTAGGAGATAAACATGAGAAGGGAGAACACTCCAAACATGGAGATGGCCAGTGAAAATGCACTGAGATAGAGTTTGTGGAACATCAAGGAAACCAATGTTACTGATCTCATAAATATGTGAGGAGTATAATGTATAAGGCTAGAAAGGAGAGGGAATCATATTATGAAGGTAGTTGACATCATGTGGAGGGTTTTACATTTGATCCTGGAAGAACCTCTGTTCCAGAGAGTCCAAAGTCAGATGAGATAAGGCATGAGTGGATAATGTACGAACTGTACAATTTGGAGAAGTAATCACCTCTCCTGAAGGATACTACAGCTCCATTAAAATATCAAAGAGATGGGAAGCTGGTTGATTCTCAAGTTAAATTTTTAGATTTTAAGTGCCTAGATATATATGCAGAAAGAAATTAAAAGCACACTGCAGTGAGATTTGTGGAATGATACATGTCCAGAATAGTGTAATGTACTCTGAGAGAAGAGTATTCAGAGCCAAATTCAAAACTCTCCTCAATATACCCAATAGTTGGGAAACTGATTTTCCCCCCAAGACTTCTCTTTTTTAAGATTTCCCTTACTTGTAGTCAATAATATAGTTACAATTGAGTACTTAGTTTTACTCTGATTGTTTGATCTTAGTTTTTTTTTTTTTTCTTTTCTCTTAGATCATAAACTTCACAGGAGCAGAGAGCTTACCTTATACTTCCTTGTTGTATTTAGTACTGTACTAGACACATTTTAAGTTCTCATGATGATCTAAATTAATGAAAAGATTGAAAAACAAATGTTCTAGCCTTGGTTTTTTGGGAGGGATGGTTACATTTGTGATAAAATGAAAAGGAAAAGTAATTAGGATAATTTTTATACTGAATACTCCAACTTGCTCAAAACTATATTGGGCTTGTTATCTTTGAGTTTCCCTTTGAGGCACCCTTTTTCTGCATATTATTTTTACTATTATTATTACACTACAGTGAAATGCAGATGGAAAGAGTGAGAAATTTACAATGAAAATTATGTAATGAAGTGTATGACTTCTCCTTCTTCTTACCAATTTGTCTTCTTACCCCAAATCCATAACCCTGAAACAACCACCCAAAGGCACAAGTAACTAGGACCATTTTCCTGAAGATATATGGCTACAGCTGGGGTTTATTGCCTGTTCCAACAGGACACTACAAGCCTGTCTATTGGATCGGGCTGACCAACCTCCACTCTGTGAAGCAACATCAATGGCTCCAGAGGGACTCTAGTAGGCACATATATTGATTGTAAATAATGTCTCAATATCCTATAGTAGGTTATAAATCAGAAAAATTTCGAAATAACTTTTTTCTCCACTTTGTTTCAATGAGTCATGTTCTGGCTTGGAAGTTTTTGTTTTAGGGCCAGTGTGACCTGTGACACAATATACACTCCTGGTTCAATTCCTGTTCTTAGCCTCTGTTTTCACTGGATCGATGGGTTATTTGCCTGAAGCACTGAAGTGCTTCTGCTAACACATAGTCTGTGCAGATACTCTCTGTGGATGCTCAAGAAAGACTCAGATTGGTCAACAGAACTGTTTGGTTTCAAGTCAACAGTGTTCTCTAGTTGTAAGATTGTAGGTAGTACCATCTTTCATACATTAATCTCAGATTTTGATTTGGGAAACAGGTAGTGAGAGTGAATGATAGAAATTCACAAGAGATATCTTTTCTGAGGTGGGGTGAGATGAAGCACTTGCAGAAACAATAAAGAGATAACTATTCAGCTGCCATAAAAGGTAAAAAGAAGTCTTTCAATAAGGAATCCTGTTTGGAGTTTAAATTCCTTGGAAATAGAATTTCATTAAAGATCAATAAGCAGTGAAAACATTTTTTCAGAGTGGCAGCTAGGTGATACAATGGATAGTGTACCAGGTCTGGAGTCAGTAAGATAAATCTTCCTGAGTTCAAATCTGAACTCAGATATTAACTTGTATGGCCAAGGTCAAGTCACTTAACTCTGTCTGTTTGTTCATCTGTAAGATGAGCTGGTGAAGGAATTGACAATTTATCTGATTATCTTTGTTAAGAAAACCCCAAAAGGGGTCATGAAGAGTTAGACATGACTGGACACCAATATTTTTAAGAACAGTCCAGAATAAAGATTTGGAATGTATGGTACAGTATAAAGAGTTCTCAATTTTTCCTAAAGTACAATGCTATTTCCTTGCTCAAGAAATTTCAGAGCTTCCCTCTTGATAAATGTATGTCTGCCACCTAAAACCTTTTTCAATCTGGCTCAAAACTTTTTTTCCAGTCTAAATCACACCTTACTTCTATCATACACAGCTTTCAAGGACCAAGATTTTCCTTAATCTTAACATTGACTTTGCATATAATTGCCTATATCAGATGATATCCTTGTATTATGAGTGTTCCATTGGAAACAATACCTTAATCTAAGGGAATAAATTCATACTGATGAAATTAGTATAATTTCCTGGTAGAAGTCAGTATGGGAAAAATTTGAGGCATAAAAATCTTTAATCTTTTTTAAATAACAAATTTGGCAGCTGCACACACTCCTAAGTATAAGAGGAGTAGAAAACAAAGACTCTCACTTTCCTGATTTCTTGCATTTAATAAGATTCAAGAATATTTCATGCAAGGTTCTTAAGTCAAACTTTCTTTATTTGTCAAGTTTACTTCCAGCGCACCGAAGCCCACAGAATGCAATATTAACTGGATACAATTGTAGAGAAAAGGTATTAGCATTAAAAAGTATTGGGAAAGATGTCATGCAGAAGGTGAGATTTTATGGGACACTTGAAGGAACAAGGTGAACCTGGAGATAGAGATGATGAGAGAATTATAGGTATGGGGGAAGGCCTGAGAAAATGCTGGAGTCAGGAAATAAAGTGGTCAACAAAGACACAGGATCACAGAATATGTTGAAGATAAGTTAAGTGTAAAACCAGAAAGTGAAGGAGGGGGTCAAGTTTTGATGGGTTTAGAATGCTAAACAGAGGATTCTATATTCAATCCCAGAGGTAATAGGAGCCTCAGGAATTTACTGTGTGTGGGTGTGGGTAATAGCAAGATCTGCTTAAGAAGATCAATTTGATAGCTGAATGTAGGGTTTGTGAAAGACTTGAGGCAGTAGGCTATCACAAAAAGCCACTCTTGAGAACCTGGGTCAGAGTGCAGATCATATCAGAGAAAGAGAAAGGGAGATATCAAGAGATCTTACAAAAGTAAAAAAATAAAAAAAATAATAAAAATTTGGCAACACATTGGATATGGGGAGTAAAATGAGAAGCTGTAGATTATACCAAGATTGGAAACCTAGGTGAAAAGGAAGATGATCTTGCTTGCTAAGTAATAGGAGAGCTTTGAATATGGACAGTTCTGATGGAAAAGATGATAACTTCATTATTGCACACATTCACTGTAAGATATCTGGAGATATCCAGTTTGATGTTCAGTAGGCACTTAGAGATGTGAAATTAGAAGTTGGCAAAGATGAATAGATAATGATGATAATAATTATAGCTTCTATTAATAGAGCACTTATTGTGATAGATTTGAGAGTCACCAATATAGACATAATAATTGAATCCATGGGAACTGATAGGAACCAGTCAAATAATATCAGAGAAGAGAAAAAGGATAGAGCCTTTGGGAGACAGTAAATGTGAATGACCTGGACAAAAGTCCAGAAAAAGGGGATGAGAAGTAGTCAGGCAGGAAGGAGGAATACCAGGGAAGGTCAAACCTTTGATGTTTGTTCTTAGTTTTCCAAAAAGATCAATAACACCAGGAGGGTGATGTCTTGACTTGAGGCAGAGTGTTCAAAGTCATTAGCTTCACTTTCCCCTCCAGAGTAATCAGAGTTCAATGGTAAAATGTAAATCAGGACAACTGGTGATAGTCTCCCACAAAAACCTAGAGAGAAAAGGGTGATTGATAATATCAAAGGCTTAGTCCCTTAAGGAAAATTTTTTTCAAACTACTTCATTCTCTAATGCCCCTCATGGACATTTAAAGCTTTTAATGCCAGTTCACTCTGTGGATAGAACTTCTAATTTTGACACTGTTGACTTAAATGGTTTTTGATTTTTATAATTTCTCGTTTTCTGCTCCTTTTCTGACTCCCCATTCAGACTCTGAGGTCCCCAGAAGGGGAACAATTGTTCCGGTCCCCAGGTCCTCTATAGTGTACCACAGAGCTCATGTGGATGAATTCATTAGATTAAGCTTTTTCTTTGCCAGATTGAATCTAGTCATTGGAGTAGCTGATCTTTGGTCCAATGGGAGTTCCTGGATGCTTGGAGCTTTATCTTTCCTACTGGGTACTTTGGGAGGAGGGACCTAGCTACAGAGGAGGATGTCTTTCAGTTTTTAAAGAGGGGAAAGTTCATCTCTTTAAGGTGCCAAAGGCCACAGTGAGGCCCTGTTGAACTAGGTATTCTTTAGGAGAAAACAATGGCTAGGGGATAAGAGCCCTGCAGGATCCTACTAGTCCCATTTATATTCCAAATTTTGAGAAAGGAACTTTCTCAGCATCATAGCACTAGTGACCTTTTAGCCTTCACAATACAAGAAGGGGTGAGGGATTGGTGAACCAACAATGACAGCAAGATGGCCAGCCTTCATCCTCATGTTCCTCTGCTTTCCACCCCCATAACTCTCCCCCCAAGACATTTTGAGATGCTGCCATCCTGTGGTTCAACTCCATCCTTCTAAGGATCTCAAGGGACTTATTTTTACAAACATGTTTTGGTGATGATCTTTAAGAAATCATCATCACATCCCAAAGACCCTAATAGAACTCTCCTTGCAAATAAAGAATGGGCATGGAAAAGAAATTGGGCATTGGCTATATCTGAAAATGCATTTCTTAATCTGAACCTACCACTTCCTTGCATGCCTTAAAACCAGAACCACTTTGATTCTTATTGATTGTCCACCAATAAATCTCAGGCTAAACCCCTTTTGGTTACTGGGTCCTGATTAATTCAGATTGAAAGTAAATGGCATCATTTTTGCTTTGACCAGAAACCCTGAGGATCTTTCTCTCTCGGATGTATTTATTTAGATTTTTTTTTACTATGTAGAAAAGAGAATTCTTTGCCTTGATCACTGAATAGGTGTGGTCAAAGTGAGACTTGTTGAAGACCTTAGCTTAAAAAGGCCAAGGTCTCCCATTGCACCCAAGGTTATCTCCAGTCATCCTGACCTATATTTGGCTGCTGGAGCAAGTGGTTCTGGAGAGGAATGAGGCAGGTAATCTTGAACAGTTCCTGCTCATTTAAATCCAATTCCCTTGCATATCATAGCATCACTTCCCTGAGATCATGGTCCTCTTTGAGAAAGAAGGAAAAAAATAAACAAACAAACAAACAAACAAAACAAACAACAACAAAAAACAAACAAACAAAAAACAGCCCAAAGACAGGAATCATATATTTTTATTAGTCATTACAGAAGTCTGTTCCTAAATAGGAAAGAATGAGTGTGGAACAGTGAGTCTTATGCCATTTGAATTTACTTCTCATAGGCAAAAAGCATTATGGGACAGTGGGAAAAGTGCTAAGTCTGGACTCAAAGTACTTGGGTGTTTGAATGCCAGCTCTAGTATTTACTATCTATGATGCTTTGGTCAGTCAACCTTCCTGGACCCCAATTTCCTCATTTGTAAAATGAGTAATAGGATTAATTAAACAATAAACATATTCAGTTGACTGGTAGTTTTAAAATGTTAACAATATTCCAGTATTGGGCTAAACATTGGAGATGCAAAGAAAGACAAAAATAGAATTATTGCCCTCAGGGAGATTACATTCTAATGAGGGAAGATAATATATAACAAACAAACAAATAAATGAACTAACCAATTAATCTATAGTGCATGGAAAGGGATGAAGTGCTAAGAACACAAAGTCAGAAATAAAACAAAACAAAACAAAACTATGGAACAACATGCCCATATATAGAACATGTGTACATTAAAATATTTTTTTTTAATTGAGAAGCACCAATATCTGCGGAAAAGATATTGTTGAAGCTTCATGGGTCTTAAAGAACATGGTGTTTAGCCTGAGCTTTATAGGCAACAAAAGATTCTAAGAAACAGAACCAACCTGGAAACACACTAAGTATAGAAGTTAGCCTGTACAAATATGGGAAATAGTGTGTCATTTGTGAACAATGGCAAAAAAAAGGACTATTTCAACTAGATTGTAAAGTGTACTAAGGGTAATGAAGTATGATATGTCAGGAAAGAGGCTGGGACCAGGGTGTGAAGCCTTATAAGGTAGATAACATTTCATATTGTATTCTCCATTTTATGAATGAAGAAACAGACATAAAGGAGCTTAAATTATTTGTCTAAGGTCATACAGTTAGTGAGTGGCAGAGCTACAATTAGCAAATATGTAACACCTTTTGACTATTTGAAAACATTATTTAACGCTTACTAGAAACAAAATATTGAGAAACTTTTTATATAGCTCCAGTGGTTATTTTAGTTTTCAGTCTTAATACTTAACATATATATTTTTTAAAGTATCATTAAAGTAATTGCAGTTTCCATAGCTCTGTTGGTTACTGGTGAAGAGGTAGAGAAATTCTAGAGAACTCATAAGACTCTCCAAATTAAATCAGTACATGCTTTATTAGTTGGTACCTTTAACAAAAAAAGTGGGTAGATGGGAATGTGAAAAATGCGTTTGAAAATAAAATTCAGGGTGGATGCCCATCAGTTGGGGAATGGCTGAATATGTTATGTTACTTGAAGGTAGTGAAATGTTGTTTTTCTGTAAGAAACAATTATCAGGCTGAATTCAGAAAAGCTGGAGAGACTTACATGAACTGATGCTAAATGAAGTGAGTAGAACCAAGAGAACATTGTACACAGGAATGACAAGATTATGTGATGATCAACTATGATGAAATTAACTGTTTTCAACAATGATATGATTCAGGCCAATTCCAACAGGCTTGTGATGGAGAGAGCCATCTGCATCGACAAAGAGGACTATGGGGACTAAATGTGGATGATAATATAGTACTTTCACCTTTGTTATTACTGTTGTTTGCTTGCTTGCTTGTTTTTTCCTTTCTCATTTCTTCCTTTTTGATCTGATTTTTCTTGTATAGAAAGATAAATGTGGAAATATGTTTATAATGTTTAACCTATATTAGATTGCTTGCTGTCTAGGGGAAGGAGGAGATAAAGAGGTAGGGAGAAAAATTTGGAGTATGAGATATTTCCAGGGTGAATGTTGAAAACTATTTTTGTATGTATTTTTTTTAATATTTTTTTTCTTTGCTGAGGCAATTGGGGTTAAGTGACTTGCCTAGGGTCACACAGCCAGGGAGTATTAAGTGTCAGATAACATTTGAACTCAGGTCCTCCTGACTTCAGGGCTGGTGCTCTATCCACTGCGCCACCTAGCTGCCCCCTTTTTGTATGTATTTTGAAAAATGAAAAGGTATTATGAAAAAAGAAAAGTAAAAGAAATAAAGGACATCTTAAAAGCTGGAGTAATATTTGTTACATGCCAATATAATGAAAATGACATTGCCAAAAATAAAGAAAATAAATTTCAGTATAAATGAAAGAAATAAAAAATTCATAAATCATAGAAGGGTACCATGCCAAACTATCATGATTTTTCCCTTTCTTTTTCTTATTCTTATATATAGTTTTTCATGAGTTCTTTCTTGAAGAATAGTGCAGAGAAATTCTAGAATAGTGTGTCATGGCAAAAAAAAATGAGAGTGAGTAATATCTTAGGCAGGAAAGACTAGTTAACACAATGAAGTCATTTTCAAATTATCAGCATATATGAAGACTATTGCTTCATTAGAGAAAAGATAAACTCAACATCAAATTAGAAGAAAAAAATAAGTTAAAAGATAGACTATAGTTAATAAGACTCTAGCTTTATGTATTCAAATTATTGTACCAAAATAGTAAATAGGAAAAAAAAGACAGGCACAAATTGTACATATTTCCTAGATAAATTTAATCTATGTAAAGCAACAACTGCAGATACCTGCTCTCCTTTCCATGCAAAAAAAAGTGATAATCAAAGACAATACCAGTTAAGAGTATAAACTCACTTGAATGATATTATAATACAATATGGTAAAAGTAATATTGACTCATAAAAAAGATATGGGAAGTGGAGAGGAAAATGGGTTCACAAAAAGCCTGATTAGATTTCAGAGACTGGTAAAAGAGATCCTGGTGCTTATTGGCCATTGACTGGATTCCTTGTAGTCCATAAAAATAAGGTGGTTGTTTTCTCTCATTCTCTTCATCACTTTCTCTGTTATTTCTTCTTGTGCCTTCTTTTGAAGTTTATGGTACATGTGTATGTGTTTGTGTGTGTGGATGGGGGTGGTTTCTATTTTCTTTGTCCAACCCCAGGAGTAGTTGATCATGATATTTGGAAGAAGCATATGTCCCTATAACTGGCTGAGAGGAGAAATTCTGAGACTAAGTTTTCAGAGTTTATCAGATGGTAGCAATCATGTTGCTGAGAAGCTTCCTACAGAATCAGACATGTACACTCAGACCTGAAAACTTTGGTTTTAGGAGTTGACCTGTGGATAACTGTAAGTTGAAGAGCTTGTTCCTTGAGAAAAGAAGTGTATAGTATGCATGGTTCCTGCATAGTGGAACTATGGGAGAACTTTAAAAAAAGGCAAGGAGTTACACGCATAGTGCAGACTCAACACAAAGGGATGAGTCTATAAGACTGCTTGTTCAGCAGCCTTATAGTATATTTACCTTCTGGGGAGAGTCTAAACCACAAGGTGTTACTATGAGTTTGGAAAAGATCTGTATGATCTTGTGGGAGAGAGGAATTTCAGTAAACTATAGGGGTGTTGCCCCAATATTTAGGTTCCTTTCTGGTAGTAGGGTGGGGCTGATGAACTATTTGTGTGATCTAAATGATTCTGTACCTGTTCTTGGGTTTCAGTGCATCCTTTAAGTCTTTAGAATTTTTTGTAAGGTAAAATAAAAGCTATTTAACTTACTAGGTAAGAGCTATGATCTTGCTTTCAACTACTTCCAAGAAAGCCTACAAGAAACAGTTGAGGTGTTCTCCCAGAGTGGAGGCTTGTCCAGTCCTCACTTTCATCATATGATTGCCAGATTTGTTTGTGCAAAACTCTGTATCTATATTTCTAACCTTTCTTAAAATTTTTTTAAACTTAAATACAAAATAAGAAAAAAATGCCCTGTCTATAGCAGCCATAAGAGAGGATTCAAAATATAAAATAATTAATTTCCATTTCAAGAAAGCCTTTACAATGCATACTACATATTGTATTCAGAGCTGTCCCTCTTTGCTTCCTTGTAAGTTTTCTTTTGTTCTCTGCTATGTACTTTTAACTTTATTTTTTTCACCCCTTCCTTTTTCCATCCCTAAGGAGGCCACAATTAAGCATGTATATGTATATATACATAGATATCCATAATCATACATACATATATATATACACATACATACATATGCATTATATGTGAGCTTCTTTTCTTCAGAAGAAGGTAATTTCTTCCTTCATAAGTCCAAGTCTATCCATATTTTCCTAAATTCATTAGCTCATCATTTCCTACAGCACAGAAATATTCCAATCTTACACTGTCTCATTATTTCAAATAGTTTAAAACAATATTGATTAATATTACTGACATGAAGCATAGTATTCCTATTTTACTCTTTTGATTAAATCTATTTTAGCTTTAATGTTGTCTGAGATCATGATTACCACTCCTGCTTTTTTACTTAATAAATTCTACTCCTGATCTTTATTTTATATTTGTGGGTAGCTATCCTTATTACAGTATTTCCTAAAAGCAACATATTGTTGAATTCAAAATTTTAATCTAGCATCTATTTCTATTTTATGGGTGAATTCATCCAATTCACATTTTAAACTCTTTTTGCTCGTTCATTTTCTTCCTTCTTATTTTCCTTATTATTCTTCTCAACCTATTCCTATCTTTCTATCCCTCCTGAATGCTCTGTTTCTATACTCCCTTGCCCTTCTATTACTTAGTCTATCCCTTCTCCCAGAATCCCTTCCTTATCCTTTTCCCTATCCTATTCCCTTGCCCTCTTGTATCTACCTAAGCTTAGAAGATATTTATACCCTTCTGTGTATGTGTATATATATATGTATATATATAATGTTAACTTTATTATATATATATAATGTTAACTTTTTTCTCTCTGTCTTATATTGTCAACTCATATTCAGTTTATAGGACGCTAAAACACAGTTTTTTAAAAAAAAAAACCCGAATTGCTGTCTAGCCACAACTTCTCTTAATTTTAAAATTCTAGACTTGCTTTTAAAAAAATATAAGATTTTTCCCTAGCTGTGTGACCCTGGGCAAGTCACTTAACCTCAATTGCCTCAGCAAAAAGCAAAAAAAAAAATAAGATTTTACATTTATCCATAAGAAATTTTACTTATTATATTTGTGCCAGCATTCTTGCCTCTCCGTGTTTTCAAATTCTGACAGTAATTTAGTGTGTCAGATATGTCTCTCAACTTTATGTGATTCACTAATTTGATAAATATACCATATATAACAATATATGGAATTCTATGATCTTATATTTAACAAAAGAGGGTTTTCTGCCTGGTTTGCACAAGGCCAGATGTACATAGGAACTTGGTCTCTGGTTCTTACCTTATAGCTGTTGCCTTGACAACTATTTCTGGAAATGATATGTCTTAAGATACATGAACTGAGATTGTCCTTGACTTCACAAAAGCCTCTATTGCTAAAAAGTGCCTGGAGGGGATGTGAGATAATTGGGACACTAATACACTGTTGGTGGAACTGTGAACTGATCCAACCACTTTGGAAAGTAATCTGGAATTATGCTCAAAGAGTTATACAATCTTATACACCCTTTGACTCAGAAATACCACTGTTAAGTTTGTTTCTCACAGTGATTAGGGTAAATAGAAAAGAACCTATATGTTCTAAAATATTTATAGTAACTCTCTTTGTGATGGCAAAGAACTGGATATTGGAGAATAGGTAAATAAGCCATGGTATATGATTGTGATGGAATATTACTATGCTATAAGAAATGATGAGGAGATTGATTGTAGGAAAAATAAACATGGAATGACTTACATGAAATAATGAAAGGTGAAATGAGCAGAATCAAGAGAATGATAGATACAATAACAACAATATTGTTTAAAAAGTAAATGTGAACAACTAAGTTATTCTAAGTATTATAAATATTCAAATAAACTACATAGGACCTATAAAGAAAAATGTTATCTATCTCCACAAAAACAATTTACATGGTTTTACACATCTCTCTCTCTCTCTCTCTCTCTCTCTCTCTTTTCCATATATATGTGTGTGTGTGTGTGTGTGTATGTATGTGTATATATATATGTATGGATATATATATATATATTTACCAAATCTATCTATCTTTATATCTATTTTTGTGTTAAATGGAGGCTCTCTCTAGTTCAAGGTAGAGAGGGAGGGAGAAAAATTGGAATTTAAAATGTAACAAAAACTTAAATTAAATTTGAAACAACATAAAAGAGCCCTTCCAATTTTCTTAATTGTTATGCTGAGATCTTAGCTGATATGAGAACACAGATAGTCTTCCTTCAGTGCCTGGTGGAGTACATATTCCTTTGTGTTAAAAGCCTACCCCTCCTGATACCCCCTGGGGCAACCCCTTCCCCTGGGGAATTTTTAAAATCATAAGCATTTAGGGAAAATTGAAGCTCTGTGGAATTTCAATCTACTTCCTCTAAAACATAGTGGATTTCTAAATCATTGCTCCATTAAATTTTTTTTTTTAAATTCTCAAGTCAGTAATTTCCATATTTCTCTCTTCTTTTTGTTCATTACTTAGCATCTCATTTTGGCTGTCCTAACTATCCAATGCATCTGTCCAGATATCTCACTTGGAACTGATAAAATTTCTTATATTGACTTGATGGAGGTCAGCATGGTAAACCCAGACTCCATCTTAATAGAGAAGGCTATTCACAGGTGTCTCAGGGAGAAAGAGATTTCAAAGTAATAGGGGCAGCCTGTCAGAATTAACTATTTCAGTGATATGTGGCTCTTAAGAAGTTCCAGAGTATAATTTTACAAAGAAGCCATCATATCTCATGAACTCTGTTGTCCAGTCAAGCCTAAGGACTTGCCATCTTTCACACATCTTCCACACAGTCAATCCATTAATAATGCATTTTAAAGGATGTACTATGACTTGGGCATTGGACTGGACAGGGGATTAGCATGTGGGAGGGATCAAGGGACATCTCATCTAGAAGGTAGTACTTTGAGTAATATAGGACGGGAAGGTTTTCTAAGAGGCAGATTTGAGATGGGAGGTATGGAAACAGCCTGTCTGTGCCTTGGTGTAGAGATGGAAGATGGAATGTTGGTCATGAGGCAAACCTTAGTTGAATCATAGATAAATAATGACATTAATAATAACCATTCATTGTTGGAGGGGTTGTGGGAGGGCTGGGACACTGATGCATTGTTGGTGGAGCTGTGAACGGATACAGCCATTCTGGAGAACAATTTGGAGCTATGCTCAAAAAGTTATCAAACTGTGCATACCCTTTGACCCAGCAGCATTTCTATTGGGCTTATATCCCAAAGAAATCATAAAGAAAGGAAAAGGCCCCACATGTGCAAGAATGATTGTGGCAGCCCTTTTTGTAGTGGCTAGAAACTGGAAACTGAATGGATGCCCATCAATTGGAGAATGGCTGAATAAATTATGGTATATGAATATTATGGAATATTATTGTTCTGTAAGAAATGACCAGCAAGATGATTTCAGAGAGGCTTGGAGAGACTTACATGAACTGATGCTGAGTGAAATGAGCAGAACCAGGAGATCATTATACACGGCAACAACAGTACTATATGACGATTAATTCTGATGGACATGGCTCTCTTCAACAATGATATGTTTCAAAACACCTCCAATTGTTCACTGAAGAAAGCCATATGCAACCAGAGAGAGGGATGCGAAATGTGGACCACAACATAACATTCTCATACTCCTTGATTGATGTTTGCTTACATTGTGTTTCCTTTATCTGATATATCGTTTGTGTAGATAAGATTTTTCTTGCACAACAGTGATAAGTTTGGAAATATATATACATATATTTGATTTGCCAATATTTTAACATAATTAACATGTAGTGGATATCCTGCCATCTGGGGGAGGGGTGGGGAAGTTGGGGGGAAAATTTGTAACGGAAAGCTATGTAAGGGTTATTGTTGAAGAATTACCCACACATATGTTATGCAAATAAAATAAAATTTAAAAAAATGTATTGACTGTAAAAAAATAATAACCATTCATAATAATAATGACTCACATTTATATTATTAATAATAGTAGCATTTACATGGCAGTTACAGTGCATAGTGGCGTATAGGGATTGAAATAAGGAAGAGTCATCTTCTTGAGTTCAAATCTGGCTTTCCACACTTACTAGCTGTGTGATCCTGGTCAAGCCACTTACCCTAGTTTGCCTCAGTTTCCTCCTTAAAATAAGCTTATGTAAGAAATGGCAAACTACTGTAATATCTTTGCCAAGAAAACTCCAAATGGGGTCACAAAGAATCAGCCATGACTGAAACAACTGACCAACCACAAAGCATTTATATAGTACTACTATATGCCAGGCACTATGCTTGAATGCTATACAAACATTATGTCATTTGATCCTCACAACAACTCTGGGAAGTAGATGACATTATAATACTGATTTTACAGATGAGAAAACTGAGGCAAATGGAATTGAAATGGCTTGTCCAAGATCATAAAGTCATTGTCTGAGACTGGATTTGAACTCAGGTCTATCTGACTCTGTTTCTGGAATTCTATTCATTTCCATTTATTTGTATCAATTATCATCATCATTATCATGCATTGAAGGGTTTGTAACCAGTTTGGAAAGATAATTTGATTCTTTTCCAACTCTGAATTTTTGATCACACTCTTCCCTATGTCAGTCGGTCCCTATTTCAATCAGTATTAAATGCATATTATTGCAAGAATTTTTATTTATCTGCCTTTGGAATCCTTACTCATTGTTTTAATTGAGCTCAAATGACATCTCATTTGTGAAGTCTTTCCTGATCCCTACATAGCACATTGCTCTAAAAAATCTCTTATGTTATTGATACTAATATTCCTCCTATTAAAGCCAATCACAAGCCCTCCATATTTTAGTAGATGATAAAAAGCCAATATGGCATGGCATCAGTAGCTATAGAAGTTACAAAGATTTTTTTTTTTGTCAAACTGTGACCAGTCTATCTGGAAATATGCCTCTCTGAACATAGGTACTTGGACAATAAATACGTATTCCATTCCAGGGCCAGTATTTAAGGTTTTCCATCTTGGGAGGATATTCCAGAACTCATGCTCCCCTGTCATCGTGGAGAACAAAGATCATCTCCATGCCCTGAATATATATCATTGAAGAATCTTAATGGAAGAGATTCTTAGACACAAATCATATGTAATTTTATATTTTAGTTATTTAGACATGTATCCCTATAAGACTTAGCTTCAAGACTTAAATAACAACAAGGGATTAATTTACCTAAATTGTACAAATAGCAAGAAGACCATTCAATGACGGCTCAGTTCTTGGAGCATTCACAGTGTTCTCTGTCTTCTGCAAGAAGGTTGATAAATATACTTGTGGGTACATGCAAAGTAGAGGCCCTATTTTCTACTTTAGAATTTAGTCAGCTATTCTGTGACTATTTCTTATAAATTTACTGCATAGTGAGGAGAAACCTTTTAATTGACCTTTGAGATGGAACTGGACGTGTTTAAAAAATAAAGCTGAAAGCTCAAAAGTCTCTCTATTTCTTAGTGGTTTTCAAGTAAGTAGAAATAATTTTTGGAAGCCTCTGAGTAGAGGAAGAGATAGCAGCCATGGCCACTGACTGCCTTACCTCCCTTCCTGGATCATCATGTGGCCATAATGTGGCCCTTGTTGATTTTTGTTGTTGTTGTTCTTTTGTATTTCTTCTTAGGTTAATGGATATCAGAGATAAGACAGACAAATTAATTCCTTAATTTAATTTATTTTATTTAACAATATATTTATTTAAAATTTATTGGTATTGATATTTAAAATTAATAATTTATAATAATTGATTATTATTTTTTGAGCTTTGAAAGGTCAAATGATTCATTTGAGGTGAGGTAACTGAAGTCCATGACAGAGTCCTCCAGTTAGCTGCTTAGTCCAAGCCAAGAGGAATGATCACAGTATCTGGCACTTGGCAATCATTTTATTAGATACTTGTTGATTGACTGCATAACTCAGTCCATTTATAAATCTTGACATACTGTGTCCTATGCACACCCAGAAATGAACTTTCTAGTATCAATCACCTTAAATCTAAGGCTTTTCTACTCAAGGACTGACTTCCTTCCACTTTGGAAGTATTTTCTATGTCTTCTCAGTTAATATTCCTTTTTTTGTTGTTTTTTGAAGAAACAAAGAAAGTCTTTGTTCCATATTGAAATTAATCCATCTTCTAATATTACTCTTTTAAAAATAATAATAGCTTTTATTTTTCTAAATTCATGTAAAGATCATTTTCAACATTCACCCTTGTAAAACATTGTGTTCCAAAGTTTTCTCCCTCCTTCCTTCTTTCCATCTTCCCCTTGACAGCAAGTAGTCCAATATAGGTTAAACATGTGCAGTTCTTCTAAGCATAATATTTCTTCTTTTAAAATTTCTTTTTTATTTTTTATTTGATTTAAGCTGGATGTCTTCACTAGCCTCTAGATTACAATCTCCTTGGGGGAAGGGACTTTCTTTTTATTAATTATGTCCCCAATGCTTAGCACATAGTAGGTGTTTAATAAACATCGACTGGATTGAATATGAACCCCAAAGCACTAATAAGTGTCTAAGGCTATAGACTTAAGGTCTCTGTTGGGCAGTTACCAAATGAATGCTTGTTATAGAGTGAGATTTTATTTCACTGAATTACTGAGTAGTTTTTAATAGCTCACATATGTGTGCTCAGGTTTACAAGCAGGTGCCCTACAACAAACTTAGGAGGGAGGGGATGCAAGGATTTGCTCCCCCTTTTTATAAATGGAGGTACCAAGACTGGGAAAACATGTTGTGGCCAGTCTGTCCCAGGAAGGATTCAAACTCAGGTCTTCCCTGCCTCCATGGAATCTTCTCCAGACCTCAGTTTTCCCTTATGTAAAGGGGTTAGGTTGGATATGCCCTGAAGTAGAGCTCTAAATTTATGACTTCTGGAAGGACAAGGGCAGGAATTATGCTCTGTACTGACAAAGGGACTAACTTCCCTGAGGAGATCTAGCAAAGGATCAATGAGTTATTGATTAGTTGCTGAATCTTTACCTGATCAAATATTCTACAGAATTGATCAGCTGCTGATTGCTGTGGCATATCTGAAATTCTAAGTCAGGATCTTGTGAGCCTTCTGACCCTTCTGGAGTGAAGGGCCATGGGATCAGGAAATCTAGGCTCAAATCCCACTATTTTTGGTCACAAGCCCCCACTCATGTGTCTCAGTCTAGGGAGTCTACACTCAGGATGGAATTTTCAGTTAGAGGTTTCTGAAAATAACAATTTTCCCTCTCAAAGGTCACTAACCCCTGGGCCACATCTATGGGTCCACGGGGTACCTCAGATTTCAAGTTAAATTCCTATCCTATAGGATTTGCTGATTAAATCCCAAGTCTGTTCCCTTCCAAATTGTTGAAGACCAGGAGTGCTGAGCCCCATCTCGCCTTTGGACCTTTCTTCCACCTCCACTGCACAGAGCTTATTGAATGCATCCCCAGAGTCCCTCAAACCTGCAGTTGCAAAGGCTCCTAGAAGCTCATTGGTGTGGAAGTTCCATGAACACTTTACATGGTACTATTGTAGGTTATTTGGAAAGGAGAAAGGGAATAGGTAGAGGTCAGAGGGCTACTGGGAAGATCCTTGGTGGGAAAAATCATAGATTATTCAAATTGGAAGGGCTTTTGGCAATTAATTAATTTGACCTCATTTTATATATAAAGAAACTGAGTCTCAAAGGTATTAATAACTCTCTCAAAGGTAAAAGCAGAACTAGATGTTTCAGTATTTTTGCCAATGCTTTTTTTTGTCACACTACGCTCTGTGATAATATCACACTTTCATTTAGTAGGGGTTCCTGTTTTAAAAGAAATGAAGTATTCCCATGAAAATCACAATTCTAAAAGGTAACTTTATTTTTTAAAGGTTGAGTATCCTTAATTGTCTCAGGTTGGAAGAACAAAGGATACACATGATTGATCCTTTACTGATTGGCATAAGAGCATTGACCTATTCCATTTTTTTACCTGGGAGATTAAACTCCTCCTTGGGCAACTTGGTGACTCCTAGAGGTTCACCATTTAATACTGAATTTAGGTGGATATTCGATCACCAGAGCCCATTTTGTCTCAGAACACCCACGATGAATCTCCAGGTTCAACCTTCCAGAGGCAGATACTATAGGTGTGTGCTACTACTTATTTAGGCTTAAACCTAAACATTCATAAGAATACAGGTCAATTTCCCTTATTATTTACCCTAATCACTTTCTAAACACTTTGAAGATAATTGATTACTATGGAAAAACCAATTGTGGACTCAAACTATAAATCAAATTGCACTAGTCTAAGGGTCACTTTTTCATTTGATGAATAGATGCTCACTGAATACCTGCTGTATACCAGTCACTGTACTAAATGATGGAACAATATAGTTATATTAAGTGTATTCCATTTCCTAAAGCTATTTGTGACCAGTTAGGGAAAATGAGGCAACTCTTCAGCTCTAGTAATCTATAAATATGTATTATGATACAAGGCAGTATGTACTAAGAAACGCATGAATTGTATGAAGTACTATAGGATTGAGAAAAAGGAAAGATCCCTTTTACCTACACAATAAGGAGAAGGCTTCATGGAGGAGATACCATTTGTACTGAATCTGGAAAAAGAGTTGGAATTTCTTTAAAGAGATAGAAAAAATGTATTATGATGGAACACATAATATCAGCAAATATATAGAGAGTGGGAAAGTACATGACATATGAGAGGAACAATATGTGATCTAGCTGACCTTACGTGTAGGGTCACTAAAGAGGGATAGTGGGAGAAAAGGCTAGAAACTCAGGTTATTGTCATAATGTAGGGATTCTGACTTTCTACTGCAAACAGACATGATGAATGTTACCTATCGACTTCTGCAAGGTTTGTGATCTCAATCCCTCAAGGAATACTTATCAATTAACTAAGAAACATGATTTAGACCAAATAGCTATTAGGTAGGTTCATAACTGGCTGGGAGGTTGGATTGATCATTGTCAAACTGAGAAGACTTAACAAGTATTATCCCACAGGGGTCAGTCCTAGGTTATTTTCATCAATAACCTGGATAATGGAATAGAACATGTTAATTAAGTTTGCTGCTGACACCAGGCTTGGATCTGCAGTTGCCTGCTAACTTATAGGACAGAATAAAATTCTTGGTGGATTAGAAAAAAGAACCTGAGCAAAAAGGAAAAAAGTTCCAGAAGGATAAGGGTGAAATCATACATCTTCTTTGGACAGAGGGAGAAGTGCAAATAAACAGGAGAAATATAACTTTGTGTAAGTTTAATAGAAAAAAGGATGGAAGGATCATGAGTTCAGCAATGTAGCAGTGAAGTGCCATAGTTAAGCAAGTAGAGTACAAGAAGGCTTTATTGTTTTTCATATATGTGTTCCTGACAGTCTTTACAAACAATGGGATGATGGCCCACTGACATGAGCAAAGCTTGAAATGGCAGGAAGAAGAGATCGAGGAAGACCTGAAAAAGGTAGTCATCTCCAGGAAGTATTCTAAAACTTGGCTTCCTATATAGGCAAGGACATAATTTCACTTTTTCCCCCTGATTTGGCCTCCTTTTATCTTACAAACTTTATTCAAGCTCCAGGTTTCCATAGAGAAGATATACTTTTAGTTCAGTATTGATCTGTTATGGAAGAAAAAACCCCTGCATTTCCCTGATTGTTTCATTCATAATGCCTCTTAGGACAAGTTAATTACTTGGGAATATAATACCAAAGGAATATTTTGGATCTTTACATGTTATAAATAGCAAACAATGGCAAAACAATGAAGGGTGGGATGAAGAATGACTACTCAATGTTAGTTAAATTGAATTGACAGAGCAAAGACTCATGGTTTTCTTCTCCATGGCTCAAAATTTTGAACTTTAAAAAGTTCATTTAGAAATAGTTCACTGTCTTTTGCCATCAATACATGTTGTCACCAACTCTTTTCAGTTGTTTCTTAGTTGTTTCTTTTTGATTCATATCTTACCATATAGGAAATCCCATCCAACTTCATCTTAATCCCAAATGATTGCAATAGAATCCTATAGGAGGCAGTTCTACTGCCAGCATAGTATTTGCAAGTTATTGTACAAAAAGGAACATATTTGGCCACAATACAGTAAGAATATTTCACAAGGATGCTTTTATTTTTAGTTTCTCTGGATGAGCTCACTCTTGTTTCTATATGAAAACTCATTTGGTCGTCAAGTTTAGATATAGAGAAAGATGTCTCAAATTGTATAATTTTCAAGAAATTCAAGAATGAGGGTCATTCCACCTGGCTGGTATTTTTTAATCCCTGAGATGACCAGGAAGCAGTATCAGGAAAGCTGGCATCAATCATGTGTGAAGTACCACTTTGTCTCCTTTTTTTAATTTTTTTTTAAATTTTTAATTTTTTTTTCATTTTATTTGCATAACATATGTAATTCTTCAACAATAACCCTTACATAGCTTTCTGTTACAAATTTTCCCCCCAACTCCCCACCCCTCCCCTAGATGGCAGGATATCCACTACATGTTAATTATGTTAAAATATTGGCAAATCAAATATATGTATACATATTTCCAAACTTATCATTGTTGTGCAAGAAAAATCTTATCTACACAAATGATATATAAGATAAAAGAAACACAATGTAAGCAAACATCAATCAAGGAGTATCAGAATGTTATGTTGTGGTCCACATTTCACATCCCTCTCTCTGGGTGTATATGGCTTTCTTCAGTGAACAATTGAAGGTGGTTTGAAACATTTCATTGTTGAAGAGAGCCATGTCCATCAGAATTGATCGTCATATAGTACTGCTGTTGCCATGTATAATGATCTCCTGGTTCTGCTCATTTCACTCAGCATCAGTTCATGTAAGTCTCTCCAAGCCTCTCTGAAATCATCTTGCTGGTCATTTCTTACAGAACAATAATATTCCATAATATTCATATACCATAATTTATTCAGCCATTCTCCAATTGAAGGGCATCTATTCAATTTCCAGTTTCTAGCCACTACAAAAAGGGCTGCCACAAACATTCTTGCACATGTGGGGCCTTTTCCTTCCTTTATGATTTCTTTGGGATATAAGCCCAATAGAAATGCTGCTGGGTCAAAGGGTATGCACAGTTTGATAACTTTTTGAGCATAGCTCCAAATTGTTCTCCAGAATGGCTGTATCCGTTCACAGCTCCACCAACAATGCATCAGTGTCCCAGCCCTCCCACAACCCCTCCAACATTCATCATTAACTTTTCCTGTCATTTTAGCCAATCTGACAGGTGTGAAGTGGTACCTCAGGGTTGTCTTGATTTGCATTTCTCTGATCAATAGTGGTTTGGAGCACCTTTTCATATGAGTATAAATAGTTTTAATTTCATCCTCTGAAAATTGTCTGTTCATATCCTTTGACCATTTATTGATTGGAGAATGGCTTGAATTTTTATAAATATGAGACAATTCTCTACATATTTTAGAGATGAGACCTTTATCAGAACCCTTAAATGTAAAGATGATTTCCCAATTTATTGCTTCCCTCCTAATCTTGTCTGCATTGATTTTGTTTGTACAAAAACTTTTTAACTTAATATAGTCAAAGTTATCTATCTGGTTTTCAATTAAGAGTTCCAGTTCTTCTTTGGACATAAATTTATTCCATCTCCATAGGTCTGAGAGGTAAACTATATTAGATTCCTCTAATTTACTTATAGTATCACTCTTTATATCCAGATCATGAACCCATTTAGATCTTATCTTGGTATGTGGTGTTAGATGTGGGTCAAGCCCTTGTGGTAGGTATAAATAGTCATGTCTTTATCTCATTTTACAGAAAGCTAATCCCTGTCACAAAAGGAATGAATAAGTGGTGGGCCTAATTCATGTTGGAGGAAAATACTTGTAGTTAGTCCTATCACATACCACCCCTTGGTGACAAGACCCTAAGGATCCTGTACTATTTAAATGTTTTTTATTGAATAGTTTTTTCTGGCATGAGCAGTAATAAGAGAAAAAGAGCAAAACAAAGACATTACCATTAGCACCAACAACAACAAAAAGAAAGAAAAAAGAATTATTGCTCCTGGGCTTCTAAGGAGTAGGAAAAAAAGAAAAGAAGGAAAAAAAATGGGTAATAAAAGACAAAGATTCTAAGCTTTTTCTCCCCTCTTTGGAAGAACAAGTTTCTATTTTTAACAGCCTGGTCCGTGTGATAGGTGTTCTCTGAAAGCAAGATGATTATGGTGATAATGAATTAGATTAACAGCAGGAATATCAAGTTCATAGTAAAGATGCCCCTTCTGGTGCAATCACCATCTCCTAACATGATGTGCTGACACTGAGTAGGAACATCTCCAAGAACATCAGGTTCACATCATAGACTTTTCAAATAGTCAACAACCCTTAAATGTGTATCAGTCCCATCTGTAATAAAGAGGCTAAGAGGTCATTCATTACCTTTTTACATATAACCTTTACCAGGATACTAAGGACATATTAATATTGAGACTTTATACTCGGCTCACTCAGTGTTTCCTGGTTCACCTGCTGAAACCTCATCACCCCTGAAAATGACACTAAGGGAATAATATAAAGTTTTTGCTTGCTCAGAGGGGGAGGGTCTGCCATATTTTCCCATTAGAGATAAATAAGGACTTTCACTCACTTCCAAAGTACCATCAAATTAGCCGAGGAATCCTTTTTATTTCAAGTGAATACCCACCTGCCTTAGTTTTATTGTGACAGTTTCGCATCCTCCACACTATTAGAAAGCAAGGAACATCCTAACAATAGCACCCCCAAATGCTATTGTTGGGATTAATCTACAGTAGTCCTTTCTGTGAGGGAGTTGTCTGGGCATACCAGATGAAGGAAAGTCTTCCATTGAGGGAGACAGGTCACTTCTTCATGGTATATGGAGTCCTTTGAGTACTGAGACAAATCTGCCCTGTGGAAAGGAATAAGGAATTACTGGAGGGGGCAGATGGAATTAAGTCCTCCCCAAATCCATTATTTTTAGGTAAATCTTTCTGGAGATTGAACCCAAGAATTTACTAGATCGGTGAGCCCTTCCATAGAGTGAAGTCATTTTGTTAGAGAAATGGCTTCTCCGAGATTGGACACCTAGCCTGGCACTAAGATATATAACTTTCTAGCTTTGATTAGTGGGGAAAAATCCCTTGCTCTGAGATGGAAGAGTGCTCCAGTTTGATAATAGGCTGATGATCACTGTTTGGGTAAATGTTCCAAGTGATGCAAGAACCCAGTTGGTGAAGAATATATACCTCATCTTTTGTTGAGGGATTTTCTTATCTTGTACCTAGTACTACATGGAATTATCATTCTAATATCCATATTAGCTAGTCCCTGACATTTTATGGCTTCAACATATTTATGTAATATATAATGTCTCTGATGAGTGCTGACATGCCCCATGAACAACTACGTATAGTGGGAAGCAACAGAAAATTTCTTTCATTGGTCCTAATACCAAAGCCTTTATTATCTAATCTTATGTTCTCCAGATCCTAGACCACTTGATTAGATCCATGGCCACCATCCAGGAATTCAAGTAGATGAGGATCTTTTATGCTGTATCCTTCAAGATTCTTTTTACATCCCAGCTATGCAGTCTGGATCTCATAAATGGAAGGATTGCTAGGACCCCCATTCCTTAGGGTATCTCCCATTGTTGTGTTAGTTCAGTTTTATGCGTCTCTCTCATTGTAGATGAAATCTCAGTTTATCAGGCAAAATGGTATTCCTCAGATGCCAGGTCCTAATAGGTGGGGGTTCATTGGGTCAAAGAGTGTCAAACTTTAGGGCAATCTCTTATGTATTACAGGTATCTGTCCTGATCTTCATTTTTATCAATAGCTTGGAGGAAGATAAAAAAAAACTTTATTACATTTCTAAAAGACATAAAATTGAGAAGTAGGGATAAAATATATAATGAAAAAGTCAATATTCCATGAACTATGAAAATACTGATTCCAAACTAACACTATGTTGTAATCAAATTAAAATATTTATCTATTCGTTACCTGAACATATTGCACACTTTATGATTTTGATGACTTTTGCCATGTATTTTCTATTTAAATCTATCCTCCTATCAACTCTCCAAGACTGTTGAAATCTTACCTCCTTCAAGGGAGTAGTGCCAGAAGAGATTGATTAAATGACCTCAGAAGTTCCTTTGAATATTCGATTCCAATAGGAGTCTGAAATCTGGTTGAATGGAACTGAAGAAATCTATTGTCCTTCTTGATTTTTCTCCTGTATATTTTCTTCCATAAATGTGAGCCTTTTTAAGCCTTATCCACCTAACTTACAGCAACAACGTTCTATTCTGAGGTTTTCCTCAAATGGATCATAGCTAGTTAAGGAATCAAGCCTCAGATAGCAGAAGTTCATAGAAAAGCATCCACTCCCATACAATTTTTGCCTAGGAAGATTTATCCATTATAGATTTTGCTTGAATAATGACAGAATGGTATTCCTGGGCACTTATACCACTTAAGGGAAGCTTATGACAGCTGTTGAAAAGGACAAAATTACATGGCCCAACAGGCTTAGGACAGCAGCTGAAAGAACTGAATTTGGTTTCTACTTCAGTGGGAACTGAGACTGTTGAAGAAAAAGGACAGCTCTCAGTACCTTCCAAAGCTTACACTGGACCATATCACATTGACCCCCTCAGAAATGGCAGGAAGCCATGTATATATTGGTCTGAATTCCCAATATATACCGACATCCATGTGGTGATACTGCAAGTGTTATGGGATAAAAATACCTCCCTTTTGTAGGCTACTCCTGTTACATAGAGAGAAACACTATCAAACACTACAGATACAAGGAACATGATTCAACCTGTAGTATAAGCTAGCCCTGACTGACAAACAGTTGTCTCAGTTGTCTCATAAACAAATGGATTGTACAAACAGATATGTCCTGACTGTGAAATGTCCTCTGCCTTCCTGAGGGAAGGAGGGGGACAAAGGTTTTTTGGTTTCTGACTCAGAGCTCTGGGGAGTTACTGACCTGTTGAAGAAACTTCTCCCTATGTAGAGGTAGAAATAGAAAGAATTCACAAGTTTCTGGTATCATGTACTTTATCCTCATTATTCTTTGTTCCTATTCCTGGGAGAACTCCTGTCTTTGAGGGAGAAGTCAGGACCTGAAATCCTTGCGTGAAAGCTCAGAATGCATTTTCCCATTAATAAAAGTTGTAGATAGTAGCTAGTAGCAGTTGCAATATTTAATCTTTTGCTTTCAGTTGTCCTCACTGAATCATGGACTTGTCAATTTGATAGGTATTTAGATTAGATCATCTAGTCTAATACCTTTCCAAAGTATGAAATCTGCCTATAATATCTCTGAGAAGTTTTGAAGATCTCCAGGATGTCATTACTTCCTCTGGTAGTTTTGTAGTTGTTCAGTTACTTTCAATCATGTCCTGCTTTTTGTGATCCCATTTAGAATTTTCTTGACAGAGAAAATGGAGCGGTTTGCCATTTCCTGCTCCTTTACAAAGGAGGAAACTGAGGCAAAATTGTTTAAGTGACTTGCCATGTGTCACAAAGCTAGCAATTTTCTTAGATTTAAACTAAGAATAGAGAGGTCATTAACAACTGTGAAGATCAGGGAACACTGCAGAGACAAAAAATTTGACTTAGGCTTTAAATGATGGGCAAGAATTCAACAGGTAGAAGCTGGAGAGGGTATTTCTAATAAAGGTTTGCACACCAGAGGGTTGAGGGCATGTGTGGGAAGCAGTGAATGGTAGTGTATAGAAGAGAAAGTACATGGAATAAAGTAGTACAAATTAAAGTGGAAAGATAGCTAATGCCAAGTGGTGGAGGGACTTGTAAACCATACTAAGGAATTTGAAATTTATTATAATAGAAAATTTAAAAGATTTTGAACAGGAGAGTATTTGTATACAAAGATCACTGTAGGAGTGGGAATTGGGTAGGGTGTGGGATTTGAAGATTATAGGCTTACATCAGGTGCCCTTTTCTCATCTAGACTTTCATCAAATTATCATAATTCTTAAGTTAAGTATTGATGGAGACCCTACAGGGTGATTTTTTTTAACTTCAAGTCCTCATTTTATTTTATACCTTATGGATTTTTTATGTCATTTTTATTTTCCAATTATTCTCCTTGCTTCCACTAAAACCTTCCCTTGTAACAAATAAGTCAAACAAACAACAACACATAGCCAGCTTCAAAATATATGGTTCATGATGCTTTATCAGCAATTTTTTGAAGTTATCATTGGCCATTGCATTGATCAGAGTTCTGAAATCCTCCATTATTGTTTACTTTATATCACTATGTAGATTGGTCTCCAGGTTGTACTGACTTTGCTTTGCATTAATTCAGTGCCTAACACAGTGTCTGGCACATAGTAGATGCTTAATATATCCTTATTGATTGTCTGATTGAGTTCATACAAGTCTTTCCAAATTTATTTGACTTTTTCATGCTTGCCATTTTATGGCACAATAATAATTCATTGTGTCCATATTTCAACATTTATTCAGTCATTCTCCAATTTATTTTCTCCCTACCCACCATTTCCTTTACATTTATTTGCTATTACAAATCTTCTTCTATAGAGAAAGATACTGAGGCTCAGAGAAGTTAACTTATTTGTCCAAGATTATATAGGTACTAAGTGTCCAAGCCTATACTTAAATGTAAGACTTCTGACTCCAAACCCAGCACCAATTTCTTTAGACATATGTACTGTATCCCACTAGTAGAATAAAAAGCTTCTTGAGAGCAGGGACTATTTTTGATTTTTCTTAGTATTTCTTGTTCCTACTATAGTGTCTTGAATACAATATATTTTAATAAAAACTTATTTTGCATTAGATGGATTGGAAAATGGAGAGAGTAGAGGAAGGGTGACCAATAAGAGGGTATTTTAATAGTGCAAATCTGTGGTATTGAGGGTCTGCCATAAAATAGTGATAGTAGGTGCAGTCTTATAGAAGTAACATTAAGAGAATTTGATAATTGATTAGTTAAGAGGGGTTTGGGAAATTGTCAATGGTTAAAGAAGCATAGGAGAACATATCTAGTCTAACTTCCTCTATTTTATGTATGAGAAAAAAAACTCAGGGAAGTTGTGACTTGTCCAAGGTCACATACATAAACAAAATTTGAATCATATGTCCACTGACTCCATAGTTGATGCTCTTTCAAATAGAATTAAAAGCCCCAAAGTTTCAAATATGGGAGACAAAGTGTGCCACTTAAGAATCAGGGATTATGAAAATGAATCATTGTTCATAACATTGTTTTCATGGAAAATGCATTTTAAGTTTTTAATAACTGGTGTACAAAGGAACTTTGGGAACACAGAATTTTTAAATTGAGACTATCTGTATTAACAAAATCCATGGTACAGGAAAGAGCTTTATAGTAGGGTTTTTGTTGCATTTCCCTTTCCTCTTTCTCATGACCAAGCTGTCTGTGAACAGAGAGCAATTGGCAAGCTTACTGTTTGTGCCATCTATATTTCGCTAAGAAGAGATAAATGCTCTAAGAAGAAGGCATGTAATAAATGTGTGCATTGCAGAGGCAATAAGTGGGCCAGATATAGCAAAAGGAGGAAGATAACGACATGGCCTCAGGTCTAACATGGGTGAAGTCATTCCTCCCTGACAAGAATCACCGCTCTTTTGCCCTCGGGGCCCTCAGTTCCACAGGACTTAGGATGTCATCCTTTTCTCCACATAGCACATAAGGTCATTAAGAGAGAGGCTGATGCCATGCCAGGGGCCATGATCTTCCCTGCCACCTGGTTGCAGATGACACTGGGATGACATGCCTTTGATGTCAAATCCAGGAAGAGCATTGTCCTAGCTGTCCCAATATCTGTTGTAAATCAGCTCTTGGAAGGAATTTAATTGGCTCTTCCTGCACTCACATAATACTCAGACCACAAGGGCTATTTTGCCAAACTGGGACAATCCAGATTTTCCAATAACACTGGAAAATTCTGCTTGTACAGAAGCTATTGCCAATTAATTATTGACAAACTAACAAGTGGATCATCCATCCATCCATTCATCTATCCATCCCATCCATCTATCCATTCCATTCTGTGTCTCTATTTCTTTTCCCCTTTTTCTTTCTCCTTTTGTTATTTCCTTCCTCAGGCTTTTTCCACATGTTGCATATATATGTGTATATATATGTGTGTGTTATGTATATATATATATATACATAATGTACATATACATACCTATATGTATGTAATATCCTTTCTTCATATGCAATGTTTCTATTAATGTAAACAACATATTCCAAATACAGTTATGGGGTAAGAAACTGTTAATAAAACTACTTGAAATCAGGAACAATTGCATTGGAATCTCTCCTCTGACTTCAATAAATGTGTAACCTTGCCTAATTCACTTCTCCACTTTAAAATTAGATATTTCAACCTATAAAACTTTGCAAATAGTTTTGCTATTAGCCATGCTAACAATCCCCATACTATTTATCTTTCAGTGTGAAGGTGAGGCTCAAAGTAGAGAGCCGCAGGGTGTCTATTCTAATTTTAAATATCATTGAAATATATCACTATAATTGTTACTATATATCTAAGTTTTTGAATATATATTTTATCCCTGTTATATCATTGTAAGTTCCTCATTCTCTCCCCTCTCCTCTAAGAAGTAGGCTGTGAGTTCTACTGAGCAGTGCAGGCTCAGCTTCAATGAATATCACTCCTGCCTTTCTCACAATGTACCTTTGTTTAGTAGCTTAGATATTAAATCTGGGTTTACTCTAGAAGACAGTGACCCAAGTTTTGCTCATACAGGTGACTAAGATATTAGAGTTCCAAATTAGAGATAATAGATTATGTCCCGCTCATTGTCCATTTTGTTGAGTTGTGATCCTATTGCAATCATGTGGGAGAGATCTGTAGCTGTTTTCCTTTAGCAATTATTGATATCACTTATCTGAAATGTATTAAAGTTGGTCTTTATACATATTTAAAATTTTGTGTGAGATGCTTATTATTCTTTCCATTCTTTACTCAGTTAAAAAGGAAACGTAAATACTTATAAACAAATGCACACAAAAACACACACACATAGTCAAGCAACACGAACTCCCCATTAGGCATGTCCTATATCTATCTATCTATATCTATCTCTATATACATATGTATATATATAAACATGTGTATATGTACAAATATGCATGTAGTATGTATATGTAATATATGTATATCTATCTTTTCATGTCTATTTAGAGAGAGAAGAGAGAGAGAGAGAAAGAGAGAGAGAGAGAGAGA
>JAJPUD010001143.1:283204-300182 GCA_023553655.1 Myrmecobius fasciatus
AGAGAGAGAGAGAGAGAGAGAGAGAGAGAGAGAGAGAGAGAGAGAGATGTTTTCACTTTGATTCTACTACCATCTTTCAGCATGCTTTGTAGAGTACTCTGGAACTGTGGTTGGTTGTTCCTTGCATTGATTACATTTCTTAAGTCTTTCAAAGTTGTTTTTAATAAAGTTTTTACTTTACAAATTGGTCTTCTGGTTCTGTTTGCTTCTCTGTGCATTAGTCCGTTCAAGTCTTCTTAGGTGTTTCTGAAACTCTCATCTTTTCTTACAGCACAGTAATACTCCATCACATTCACATACCACATCTTATTGTTCAGCCAATTGATAGGCTTGGAAAGGTGACATTTTCAGACCTATACGTCAGGAAAATCATTTCTGGAAGCTGTGAGGAGGATAGATTGAAGTGGGAAGATTCTTAAAGCAAGAAGACAAAATCAGGGAAGAAGCTGTGAAGATCTGACTAAAGTTGTAACTGTGTGACTTGAGAGATATGAGAGATTTGAAGGTAGAAATCAGATTTGATAACTGATCATCTATATGGGATAATTGAGAAGGATGTCAAGGTGGCAAATCTCAGAGACTTAGAGCTTGATGGTCATCAATAGTATGGAAATATAGAAGAGTTTTGGGGAAAAACTAATGAGTTATATTTTGGACATATTGAGTTTGGACAGTATCTACCAGATATTCATTAATACCTGGTTTCATGTATTTTTCCTGACACCTGCTGACTTATGACCGTGGGGAAGTCATAAACTTTTAATTCTTCAGATAACACTCTAAAGTAATGAAATTTAATTTAAGGGATGGTCTGTATTGGTAGAAAATGATCCGTATTTCCTAATCAGGATCTGTCTACATTGATAAAATTGCAAATCTGTTTTTTTAAGAAGTAATCTATTCTGATAGTCTGAAAGAAGTTGAATTCATGAGCCTCTCTGTGACCATCAGGTTTATTTGCACCAGGTTGTCTCCTCCCTGGATGATGGATGTGCCCTCTTTTTTAGGCCTCACTCCCCTGATCTGCAATGAAACCATCGTCCTTGATATCTCTTTTCTATTTTTTTGCCAGTTAATACTAAGTGTGTCCCGGCTTGTGACATAGTAAATATATGCAGTACCTAGAACAGAGTAAGCACTTAATAAATGCTGGTTGATTAATTGAAGGATAGAGCTGGGAAACCTACCAGATGTGTCTGCGGGGACGTGCCTTGTCCCTGTAAAACCCTACAGTCTTTAGACTCAGTGAGAGATCCTAGAGTGAAGGCAATTTCAACCAGACATTTTGCTCTGGCTTGGAGGGGTGAGAGAACGCTTGGTGGGTTAAGTTTAAACATAGTCTTCATGAAGAACCATTGTTGAGCCTTCCTTTCCCCTCTTGCTAAGGCCTCAGTTTTGTCATCTGCCAAATGGGGATAGCACTATCATCTACCTCAGAGGTGAAGATGTGAGGAGGAAATGAGTTCATATATAAAGCACGTTGAAAATCTTTAAGTCTTAGAAATAACAGGTATTTGACTAAACTGGCATGCTATTTAATTTGTTTGCCTCATTTTTTTAATATGGAAAATAAAAAAAAATAAGGAAACATCTAGCTCATGGAATTGTTGCAAGAATCAAATGGTACTGAAAATCTTAAAATGCAACATAAATACTAGCAATCATTATTATTTAAATAAATATTGACGTCTATGTTTCTGTTGTCTTCCTGGTTAGATTAAAAGGTCCCTTCCATGTCCAAGTGTTGCAATATTGGAATGAAACTTCTTCACATGATATTTCTTGTCTTATACTTCCATATTTTTGGCAATGATCAGCATCAAGTTAAGGATAGATTTTTAACAAATTTACTGAGCCATTGAATTTTATGACTATTTTTTTGCAGTGGGGAGAGAAATGGAAGAGATAATTACTCAATGTCTTGTTACTGCTCAAGTCCCTTTGTGGTAGTCTGCTTTCCTCACTGGTGAGTACATGTATCTTCCTTTCCATAAAGCCTTAGTATATCAAGTCGATTGATTATGGCCAACTCCTACTTTAGACTGTTGCTTGAAAATCACATGGCATTTAAAATTAGACTTTTTGAGAAAAGTTTTAATCTAATGAGGTTATTAACACAGTGACATTTCAGGACTGCCTGATGCCATCATTTGAATAGGTGATGATTGTCTCTTTACCTTTGAGAATGGGGAAGCACAGAAGGAAGCTTATAGCAAGAGCACACTGATGTCACTTTGCAATTAATTTGCAGAGCATGATGGATACAAATACAACTTCTCAGTTTGACTACTGACCTAGGCTAATAAGGTCCTTTAAATCTCTTAAAAAAGCAAGAGCCATCATTATGAGGGATCCTGATTTTGCCTACTTATTATAGAGACAGGTTATGGACTAGATGGAATCATAGATAGATAAATAGGTAGGTAGACAGATAAGAGAGACAGACAGATACATGATAGAGATATAGACATACAGAGAGGTAGATAGACAGACAGACAGATAAATGGATGGATGGAAAGACAGATTTTAGATTGAGACAGAAAAGATAGACAGATAAATGATACATAGATAAGATATAGATAGATCATAGAGAGAGAGATAAGACAGACAGACAGACAGAGGGATAGTTGGATAGATGGATGGATAGATAGATGATAGATAGGTAGATAGATAGGTAAGACAAACAGGAAGATATGAAAGAGATTAAGAGAGATAAGACAGATGTGAATGGAAGCTAGATGGATAGATAGATGGATGATACATAGATAAAATTAATGCCTACTATAAGCCAGACTCTGTACTAAGTACTGATAAAAATACAGGCAAACAAGATAGTTCCTGCCCTCAGGGACCTTATAATCTAAAAAGGGAAAGCAACTCAGAGTTGAGTTAGAAAGGGACATAGAGGAGAAGGATGATAGAGGAGAAGAATTTACCAATCAGGAGAATAGGACCTCAGGACTAGGGGGAATTACTACAGGTGAGGAGGAAGAAGAGGTATTCAAAGAGAAAGTCTATATTTGAATAACATGAAACAGTTGCATTTTTTTCTAAAATAGTAGTTCTGATGATAGGATAGCTTGTGTATATGGTGAGGAATATGGGGCTTGGTGTGATGAACTGGAAAGAACATTAGTTTGGAATCAGAAAAAGTGTTCAAATTTTGCTACTTACTCTCTGTGTGATCTCAGGTAATTCACATAACTTCTCTGGTCCCCAATTTCTTCATTGGAAGGATGAAGGGTTCTGAAACTCAATTTGGATCCTGTGGGAGGAGACCCTCTGCTTAGGCTGTATCACCAACCCAAGAGCCAAGGATGAGCTTCAGGCTAGCTGTAGCTGTGCATCTACATTCAGACTGGCCATTGAGAAAACTGGTGCATCATCTTCCCATTTGTTAAAGATTTCTTCATAGGTGATCCAGCCTTCAACATTCAAGTGATGCTTTCTTTCTCTTTTCCGTCAGCTAAATGGAACTCCTTGGTACAATTCTTGAAAGTTGGTGACCCTTGTGGGCAACCCTGTCCCAATTTAAGGCGTGAATGCCTCCTGACCCTCAAAAATGAATGCAGATACTAGGCCTGTTCCTGTTAGCTTTGTGACTATAGGCAGGTCATCAAAGGTTTTAGTCCCCCAATTTTTTCATCTGTATAAAAAGCATACTCATATCTACCAGTAGGATATAGTAAGTGGAATGTATAGAATGGTCTTCTAAGGTGCAAATGAGATGAGAAAAGCATTTTTAAAAATTAAAGATGATACCTTCACTTAATGCATTAGTACTTATGCCATAGTTTTTAGTGCTAGATTGATAATTGTCACTACAATAGCATACAATTATAAATCAACCATTCATCATTCAATAAGCTTTTAGTGTGAATCAGGGCATTCAGTAGCAAAATGAATAGAGTGTCAGGCCTGAAGTTAGGAAAACCTGAGTTCAAATTAGGGCTCAAATATTTACTATGTGATCTTGGATAAGTCACTTAACCCTGTTTGACTCAGTTCCCTCATTTGTAAAAATTAGCTGGAGAAAGAAATGTCAAACTACTCCAGTATCCTTGCCAAGAAAACTCCAAATGGGTTCAGGAAGAGTAAGGGCCTGTTATTTGACTAAATAACAACATGTGCCAGACAGTGTATTTCAATATATACATTGGCAGAACTGGCAGTATATACCCTGACCTAGAGAAGCTTACAGCTTAATAAGGGAAGAAAAGATTAGCTATGTATCTAACTATCTATCTATCTATCTATCTATCTATCTATCTATCTATCTATCTATCTATCTTTATTACTATATCTTATAGATATATCTTATCTACATATTATAGATAGATATATATAGATAAATATTAATATTGATATGCATGTATGTATATAGAGGTACATATACATAATATATAAATATGTATGATGGGCATGTTATACATAAATATATATCGTATGAATATTATATACATTATATGCATGTTGTATCTAAATATACATTTTATGCATGCAATATATAAATATGTATTATATGCATGTATTATACAAATATCTATTCCATATGTAAATGGAACATATAAACATGCTTTGCATATTTATATACAATATAAATTTATAAAATCAATCTGAAAAGGGGAAGGAATGGTATGGAGATGGGGTATGATATAGCTAGTCTGGAGAGTTAGGAGTATAACTTAGAGAGGAATGAAAATATGGCTTGCCTGGGGGACCTGGGAGGAAACAGGCACTCAGAGGAAAGGGTCAAAGTAGTGAAGAATACTTTTGTGCAAAAAGTCATGTGTTCAGTGAACTTCTGAGGTGAAGTTTTGTGGTGTGACAGAAACATTTCAGAGTGAGTAGTGGTGCTGGTGAGGAACAGCATGGTATGATGGAGTGCAGATGTAAATGGATTTAAATGACCAACAATAGAATTTATATTTAATTTAGAAGGCAATAGTGAGCCTCTGGAACCCATTGAGCAAGGGAGTTTTATGGTCCAATCTTGGAAGTTATATGGAGGATGGATTGAACATTTAAATTTGGAGGCATACTGGTTTAGTGATGTCATTTTTATAGGTGAGGAAGTTGAGACTTTGAGATGAGTCGCTTGTCAAGGGTGGTGAAAGTCATATATACCAGGAAATGGATTTTCATCCAGTTCTTCTTACTCTACTTCTAGCCCTCAATGTTCTAGTCAAACCAGACTCCATGGTATTTCTTCCATCAACATGCTGCCTTCTGCCTCCACCTACTTGTGCATGCTCCCTTATGCTTGGAATTCACTTCCTCATCATCTCCCATTTCCAAAGTCCTTTTTTTCCCTTCAAAGCTCATCTCAGGTGTCACCACCTACAGGAAGCCTTCTCTTATCTTCTCTCTCCCTCAGCTGAGAGCATATTCTCCCTCAAACAATTTTAGAGCTTTTTAGCCTAGATTTCTACTTTGCTCCTTAAGCCACCATGCTGTCTCTTGCTTATCTAAATAAATGTTGCTTCTCTGTCTCTTCTGGTTCTTGTAGCTGATGAAAAAAAAAAGCTTTTTGCATTAGATGATCTAGGTTCAAATCTTACCCACTCTGAACTTAACTCACTGAAGTTCCCTCATCTATATAATGAGACGGTGTCCATCAAACTTTAAACATGTAATCCCTCCATGTTTGTTTTCTTCCCTAAATCCATCATTAGCTAACTATATATTTTTTGCTAAAATTTATATAATTATACTTCCTTGAGTTTCATTTTGCTAATATAATTATCACTTCCACACCACATGTCACCTTAGGGACATCCCTTATGATCTAGAAAATCCATGGAAAAATTTGACCCTCCATTTATACCAGAAAAGAAGTCTGAATCTTTTTTTTTCTTTTATGAGATGTTGACAGTACCTTATTGGAAAATTTGGGTTGATATTATATCACAGTATAAATATATTTTATACATTTCTGAATTTGTAAAGTTTTTTGTCTCATCTGTCAGACTTTGAATGTCATATAAGGCTCCTGCAAAACTCCTCCCACAATCCCATTTAATTTCTTATGTCAACTCGTGATATTTCAAAACCCACCAAATAGGGGACTTTGACTAAGTGTCCACTGGGGTTCCTTCCAGCTCCAGATCCCTTTTCTTGCCTCTTTTATGCATTTACTCATGCTGTTCTGCATGCTAGGGATGTCTTCTGTCTTCCTTTTCCCCTGATGAATTGGTATCCATTCATCTAGACCCGCTCAACACAAATGTCAAGTCTTTCCCTGGCTTTTCCTTTTTCTGCCCCAGAGCTCACATATTATAAGTATCTGTGTTTGTTCCTTATTTCTTAATTGGACTAACTGTAAACACTGTGATGGCAGAAACTGGGTTTCATCTGAATTTTTTGACTTTGAAAAGGTGCCTCTCTTCAGAGGCAGCTAATTGGTGCAGTAGACAGAGTATTGGGTCTGGAGTCACAAAAACATGACTTTAAGCCCAGCCTCAGATACATATGAGTTTTGACCAAAGGCAAGTTACTTAACATCTGTCTGCCTCAGTTTCCTCAAATGGAAAATGAGGATCATAATATCTCCTTCCTCTCAGGCTTGTTTAAATAATATATAAATATTTGAGATAATTATTATAAAGTACTTAGCATAGTGCGTGCCTAGGACATATTAAGTGTTATATAAATACTTGTTATCATGATTATGATTATCAAAATGAGGATACAAATGGCACCTACCTCTCAGTGTCATTGTGAGGATCAGGAAGAAGGGAATCAGAAAATTCCTCTTCCTGAGTTCAAATCTGACCTCAGACACTTACTAGCTTTGTGACCCTGAGAAGTCACTCACATCTGTTTGCCTCAGTTTTTGCATCTGTAAAATAAGCTGGGAAAAGAAATGGTAAATCACTCCAGCATCTTTGCCAAGAAAACCCCTAAAAGGGACCAAGAGTCTGACATGACTGAAGCTACTCAAAATAGCAATTGCTATGGGCCATGCACTGTGCTTTGTTTTTGTTTTTGTTTTTGTTTTTTTGTTTTTGTTTTTGTTTTTTACAAATGTTATTTCGTATTCTGAATTTGGCTAACCTTTAAGTATCTACTATGCTCAGAGCACTGTGCAAGTCTATAGAAGAAAGAAAAAAAATTAAGATAAAAATATGATTCCTGTCTTCCTGGAGATTATAGTCCAGAAGGACTTTATAATTCAAGCACAAATAACTATAATATACACCATTACATGCTAAATAGACTAAAAATTTTAAAAAAAGCGTTATGTGAGGTCCAAGGGAAGAATTTTTGTCACAGAGTGGAAATGGGTATGCAGGAGGTTCCAGAAGGCTTCATGGTAGAGGTGGCTTTTGAGTTAGGCTTTATAGGATGGGTAAGAATTTAACAGGTGAAAAATAGGAGGTAGGGACATTTCAGGTATAGTAAATAGGGTTTCGGGAACTAAAATTTGTTTCAATCTGGGTGACTCCCATTGCTGAATCTCCCACAAACTGACCAAGGCAATGAGAGGTTGTGACTTGGCAAGGGTGACTCATCTATTATTTTCTAGAAAAATAGATTTGAATATAGGTCTTCTTGATCCAAGAATTGTTTCTATATTAACTATGCCATGTTGTCTCTTTATAAGACATCAAGAATAATTGATAATCTGGCCATGATTTCAATGGTCATTAAGCCTGCTTATTAAAACCACCACAATAGATCTACTTTTTTAGTCCGGGATTGGGGGATTGGCATAACTGGGTCAAACCAACCATTGCTAGGAAATTTACCTGCAAATAGCTCTGTAGACAGATAAGGTTGATGTGGCCTCAATTGCCTGGGTCAGACTCCTGTACATCATTAAATGACTCTGGCTCAACCCCAGGAGTAGCTATATTTCAGCAGTGCCAGCAAATATCTTCCAGCTAGTAAAGGGCTTCAGACTGAAAGGTGCTATATGAATGTGAGATATTATTATGTAATATGGGAAAGAAAACAATGGGGAATAAATAGCAATCACCTGCAGGGAATCAATACCACTGACTTTATTATATTCCATTCAATAACTTGCTGCTCAAGTTGGAGAAGGGGGAGGAGGAAGGGAGAGTGGGAAATTACCAGGTGCTTAAAAAAAATTCTGCACCAAGCACTGACTAATGATTTCCGGGCTGAGAGTAGATGTCATTAATGACCCTTTTTATTCATGCAGAAGTTCCTAAAGAGGAGCATAATGTTCCATTAGTAATAATTGAGAAAGTCTCTCTTCAGGATTATGTCAAAACCTAAAGATGATGCTTCTGCCAAAACATTTTGGTGACAAACGTGTGAGGACTATGACAGAAGATGATGCTGCAGGTGGAAGAACCTTCAGAAGGAGTCTCCAAGGAAATCGAGGGAAGAAAGGGTTAAGAGAGAACTTAAGAGGAGACCCCAAACCTCGGAATTCAACTCCCACTCCCATTCTCATTCCTTGGCAACCAAGTAGCATGATTCTCTGGAGAGGTCAATTGCTATTTCCTTGTCCCTTCTAGATGTCTTGACCTGGTCCATGTGCAAAAGTGAAATCAAGTCATATTAGGTAAATTCAAGTCAAGTCAACAAATGCATGCTCTGTGACATACACAGTTCTTCAGATACAAAGAAAGGCAAAATCACCAAAAAAATTTACTTCCCTTAAGAAGCATACATTTCAATTGAAGTAGAAAATAAGAAAAACTCAAGTACGTACATACTATATGTGTGTGTGTATACATACATACATTATATAATATATATATATACACATACATACAAAAAAGGCAAAATCACCAAAAAAAATCCATCCCTTAAAAGTATCAATTTAAATTGAAATAGAAAAAAGTTAGAAAAATTCAAATACATACTATATATATAGTGTACTATACTATATATATATATATATATATATATATATATATATATATATATATATAGAGAGAGAGAGAGAGAGAGAGAGAGAGAGAGAGAGAGAGAGAATAGATGGACATTGAGTTTCCATAGATGGACATTGAAGAAAGCACTGGAAAATGGAGAGAACAGTAAAGATAGGATGTGATCTGAAACTTGAAGGAAGCTAGAGAAATCAAAAGGTAGAGGTCAAGAGGGAAACAATCCAGGCATGAGGGTATAAAGCAGAAGAAGTGGGAAATGGAATGTCATGACACAAGAAATAGTGAATAGGCCAGTGCAGATGGATTGTAGAGAATATGGAGGGGAGTGAAATGTAAAAAAATAGCAAAAATAAGAAAAGCTCAAGTTATGAAAAGATTTATATGTCAAACAGGAGAGGTTTTTTTTTTTTTGATCCTCCTTCTGATAGATGAATGTTCATTCTTACTTTCATGGAGGTCAGAAATATTATTATGTTATTTATTTATATATAATGGGTAGTTAGGACATACCCAGACCACCTAAGTTAGAGGTACCATGTAGCAGATGCCAGAACCTGCTTTTCAAAAATAGGAGAAATGATACAGATGTAAATTATATGCATTGGCCTACCTCATGGGTGCCCCAACTCTCTATTATATATACATATTTACATACATGTATGTGTATGTGTATGCATATGTATATATAATTATATACATATTACTTGTTTATATACATATATTACATATATATATATATATAACTATTATCATTCATTCTACTAACATTTATTAAGCAATATTTGTGTGGAGAGCACTGTGTTTGGGGTAGAGGAACATGAAAAATTACGATAAGGTATGAACCCTACTCTAAAGGAGCTTATAGTCCTGGAAGTCATGGTACCTAATGCAGATAATTATGATATACAACATGGGATTTTTGTATTAGAGAGATGCGCAACAATGTCCTTTGTGAGGTCTGAAAGAAAAGGTTGTTATCAACTAGATTCATAGAAGAAATTGATATTTGAATTGGGTTATAATGAATGTATAAGTATTGAGTAAGTGAAAAGGAGAGAGAGGAATTGTAGGCACAAGGAATAAAATGAGCAAAGGTACAGAGTTGGATAGCTATATAGTATCTTTGGGGGTCAGTTATTGGATAAATTTGGTTTAAGATTACAGAAGGTTTATGGGGTATTAAGATGATCCAATGCTAGTAATGTAAGATGGCATCAGTCAGGAAAAGTAAATTAAAAGGATTTGATTGTATGTTCTACATTGAAATAGCAATATTATAAAATTATAGAATTTGAAGAAATCTCAAAGTCTACTTTTTACCAAAGATTCAATCACCACCAAAACATAATTTTCTATGTATTTTTGACAAATAGTTTTTCTATCCATGCCTGATGACCTTTTCTTCTTGAAATATCCTTATTTGGTGTATTTAACCAATGATCTGTTTCAAATAAAGTCTCTCAATGATATTCAATTTCTTAGCATAGTGCCAATTAATTTCTCACTAAATGCCCTCTTTTTTCTTCCTGTTATCTTTTCCAATTGATTGAATCTCAATCTAAGATTACATTGAATAGCTAACCAGATATTGACTTGTTTTCTCCCCTTCCCTGAATCCTTAGTGACCAGTTTTAATCTTCCCTAATATAGTACTATAGGTCCAAAGGTACGCTGAGACAGCTGGGTTGGTTCTGTCATTCCCATTCTATATAATACTTAGGATATTGGGAATAATTTAAAACCTAATGTCCAAAGTTCGAATTGAATATATCAATTTTTCCAGGTTCATGTCAAAAGCCCCAGTAGTGTGCCAGTTCTGCCAGGGCTATTTAAGGATGAATATACTTATGATCTGTACTCTTACAAATAGATGTAGGTGAAAAAGATGTGACAATATATCTTATGTCTTGTTAGAAATTACAATCGATTAGCTGATTAGCTATTGACTGCCTGTACAAGTAAGTAGTTCATATAAATAGTACTATACAATGAACTGGAGTGATACAAAAAAGTATAGGCTCCTGACAGGGAGCTCCTGTCCTCAGGGCTCCTGACCTCAAGGAACTGACAGTGTAGCTGAGTAAAAAGGTTAATGACCAAAGAAATACTGAACACTATCAGTGCTATAAGATAGAATATAATTAAGGATAAAAAAAGAATAGCATAGACAAAAAGTGTTAGTGAGGTTGGGGGAATGTGCAAGAGCTCATTCTAGATAAGAAGCTTTCATACAAAAAGAAGAATTTCCCATTGGGACATTGCATACTTACATCTTTGAACAATGTTTTCCCAAAGATAGGTACATGATACATATTGAATTGGGATAGATTGAACTGGAAAGATGGAGAGAATTAGGTTAAGTAGCAAAAAGAAACTTTTATATGGTGGAAAGGAGAATAGAGGGAAATGGCATTTATAGAGTGCTTACTACAGATATTGGACTAACACTTTAGAAATATCTCATTTGGTTCTCACAACAAACCTTGCAAATTCAGTGCACTTACTTCAATTTTACTGATGTGTCAAATGGGACAAATGGAGGTTAAACAACTTGCCCAAGGTCACACTACTAGTAAGTGTCTGAAGCTGATATTTGAACTTAGGTCTGCTTGCCTCCAAATTCCACACTCTATCCACTAGTAGCCTCTGAAGGAATTTTTCTTTGGAATCAGAAGATGTGAGTTTCAGTCTTTGCTCTGATACCAACTTCTTGTAAATGGAAAAAAATTATATTTGTATCTATATCTATCTGTCTCTGTCATCCATCCATCCATTCATCTATCTATCTAACATCCATCCATTTATCTATCTATCCCTTCCTCCTTCCATCTATCTGTCCATCTATCTATCTATCTATCTATCTATCTATCTATCTATCTATCTATCTATCTATCTATCTATCCCTTCCTCCCTCAATTTCTCTCTCTCTCTGAATATATCTATATCTATAACTCCATATATCTATTTATTTACCTAATCTATCTTACTCTACAAATCTCTTTGAAGTGCTGGTACCTCTCTGCTTCTCATTTTCCTTATCTTCAAAATGAATTGATTGAACTGCATAATAGATAAGGTCACTTCCAATTCTGTACCCTTTGATAAGTCTGCAGGTTATTTCCCTATGTGAGTAATGCTATAATTAAAAAAAAATCAGAGGAAGAAAAACACAAGATGTATTCTGAAGATGTTCAATAGGAATATTTGACTGAAAAAGAGAAAAAAGGTGGGTAGTTAAAGATATGGCTGGAGAAAAAGGTCAGGGTCAGATTGTGTAGGAATCTGCACACCAGATAAGGAGGGATTTCAGAAGATAGGCAACAGGAGTCAGTGAAGGTTTTCTAGGCAAATTGGGGGTTGTTCTTGTTGTTGTTGTTGGTAGTATGTGTGTGTGTGACATAATGAATGTGGTGTTTTCAGAATATTAGGCTGCCTGATTTGTATGAGAAGGAAGAGAGAAATTTGAATTAGAGAGATAGATGAGGAGGCTATTTCAATAGCCCAGATGTAAGACAATAAGAACTCGAATGACTGTCCTAGGAACAGAAGAGGACAGATTCCAGAGATATTTTGGTGATTTATCAGATATTATAAATGAGGGAGAAGAAAGAGTCAAGGATGATGCAATGTCAAATCTATGTAATAACAATTGGGTTTGCCCTATTCTTTTAAGTAGGATCTTGGCCAAGATTCTGCTTCCTTCACTGGCCTTGTTAATAATCCAAGCCTGATTCAAACCTTGATCCACCATTGCTTAAAGTTCTATGTTCTCAGGAACCTACCTTGTTTTCCTGAGTCTATCTTGAAGAATTGGGTGCTAGAAAAAAACAGGAGGTGGAGGGCATCATTGTTTGGTTAGAAGATGTATAAACTCACTTTTCTTAAATTATTTTGTCCTTTTCGAATTTCTGTGACTCGTGAGGTCATTGTTAAAATTTGTTGAATCAATCAAAGCCAAGTAGAGACAGAGGCAGAGAGAGAAAAAGAGAAGAATAACAAATGGGGGAAGGGCAGAGAGACAGGATGTGTGTGTGTGTGTGTGTGTGTGTGTGTGTGTTGTGAGAATAAAAGGGAGCAGTTAAGTATAGAGAGATCTCTCTGTGTGCTTAACTTGCTTCCTTTTATACACAGAGAGACAGACAGATAGAGAGACAGAAAGAGAAAGAGAGAGATACAGAGAAACAGAGAGACAGAGATGGAGAGACAGACAGACAGACAGAGAGAGAGAGACAGAGACAGAGAGAGAGAGAGAGAAAGAGACAGAGAAAGAGAGAGAAGGATGGAGGGAAGGAGGGGTTATCCACAGCATCATGTAAATATTTTCCTCTACATCATTAAGCTTTGGCTTGAGTACTTCCAAAGAGTAGAAATGTACCTCCTCCCAAGGAATTCCTTTCTAGTTTTGGAGACCTCTATTCATTAGGAATTTTCCCTTCTATCAAGTCTAAATTTCCCTCTGCATCTTCTAGCCATCACTCCAAATTCGATGTTATGAGGTCAAATAGAATAACTCAAATCCATTTTCCATATGATAACTTTTCAAATACTTAAGAACAGCCATTATTTTCTCTGTCTCCATATGCCATAGTATTTTCTTGGTTATACCCAACACTGCTGATTTTTTCAAGCTACCTTTATTTGGCACAAATTCAAGTTTCTTTACCATTGCAATTGCCCTCACTGGGACACTTTTCAGTTTACCAAAGTTTTTCCTAAATTATGTGACCACAACTTAACTCAGTATCCTTGATGTAATAGACTGAGGAAAAATAAAACAGCACTGCCACCACCCTACACAGGGGAATTAGGTAAATAATTATCATGAAGTAAGGTAAAAGGTATGAGTCAAGTGGTTTAACCTAGAAATGAAGGATCTGAATTTAATTACATACCAAGCTTTGTGCTCATTAAATTTTAACCTTTTAAAAGGGAGGGTTATATGTTTGATTCATGTGGAAATTTACCAGTTGTCCCCAAATTAAACCAGACATAAATTTACTTTTCATTTGCTTAGCTATAGTCAATCTGCTTGGGCCAACTACTCAGGGAGACAGGAGGTTAGAAGACTAAATTATATTGAGAATAACAATAGTAAATGTACCTGACATTTATTGATCACTTTATAGTTTACAAAGCACTTTATAGATACTATTTCATTTGAGTCTCACAACAAATCCTAGAAGGCAGGAAATGAAAGTATTATTTTAAGTGATGAGATAACTAATAGTGTGAGAGGGAAAGAGACTTATCCAAGATCACTGGCCTAAGAAGGGGCAAAATCAGGACACAAATAGAAATTTCTGACAATAAATCCAGTATCCCATATTGCCTTTGGTTATGTAGCAAACTAAGTGAAATTTATCTTCGGAATGTGCTGTCTGCTTGACCAACTGAATAGAATGTTCACCATATTAGAAAGCTCTAATGGAAATGGTCATTTAAACAATGGCAGTCCCATACTTGGCAGACAAGTATCACATGACTTATCCATAGAAGCCACCATAGTCACTGGAGGAAAGTTTATATTTATATTATGGCCAGTCCTTCATTTCATACTTCCTGTATTTAGTCTATGTCTCAGTCAACTTTGACCTTCTCTTGAAAATTCTGTCTACAACGGAAAATGGTTAGGAGAAAACTAACATTCTGTGATTCAGTCTTTTGGGAAAATCCAGAGATTTGGGAGGGATCAATATTAGTGACACAATTAAAACTCTGTATCTTTTTTCTTTCTAATATGTAAGTGAAAATATTTCTAAAGCCCTTAGTAAAGGGTCTGGCACATAGTAGGTGTTTAGAAATGCTTTTTGTTTACAGAGATAGAAGAACATGGGTAAGAGACATTGTAGAAAAGGCTAAAGAGTTCTGAAGTTGATGAACTTTTGTTAATCATTTTCTTCTTTTTAGGGGATGGCTATCTGGGAACAGCAGAATGAAGGGGAGGAGATGGTTTTTAATGAGAAATGTAGGTAATGCTAAAATAGTATAAATCAATAAAATAAATTTTTAGAAATCTATTTTCATTTTTCCCTCTAGAATTGATAAAGACATTGCTCAATGAAATAATTTTAGTGTATAATACCTCATATTTCCAATTAGTAACCCTAGGAACCTTTAAGCTATGGTCAGTAGAAAACTTCTGGAAGTTCCTGGATTAAATAGAGACTAATTTGTCTAATGGAGAAAGATATTTAATGAAGGCTTGAAAGTATATGAATCTTTGGGAAGATTTTTAGCTCTAAAATTTGAATAACTATCAAAAAGCCTTCAACTTAAGAGATGGATTTTTGCTTTATGAAAGGGAAAAACTTCTCAATAATGAAGGTGGCAATGTTCAAGGGTAGTATTCTTTGGAAGATATTTTGATGGTTCCTGCTTCGACAAATATCTTCAGTTGGAGGCTGGGAAAATGGACTCCTGTTGAGATGAGTTGAACTAGAAGACTGCTAAGGTTCCTTCCAACTTGAATATGCTTGTGATTCCTGGAAATAACTCCAAAGATATTCAGAAGGAAGCATTTCTCTAGACAGGATGAAATTAATCAACTTCTCTAAAGTCTAGCTAGGACCTTTGCAAATGGCCCTGAAGACTTTCCAACTTCAAATCAGACAAAGCAAAGAAAATCAAGAGAAACTATGATGGTTGGACTTGAACCTGAATTTTCCTTCGACCAGAGGAAAGGGTAAGAGCTCAAAGGGTTGCTATAAAAAGAGGATCCTAAGGGAAGAGCAGAACTTATTTCTATCCATCAGTCCACCAGAAGCAAGAGTTGAACTATGAATAAAAGTTCACATTATCATGGGATCACATATTTAAACCCAGAAGGGACATTTTAGGCAGCATCTAATCCAACCCCTCATTTTAAAGATGAGTAAACTGAGGCTCAATGATATGAAGTGAGTTGGGAATTTCACATAGATAACATCAGATATATAAGTTCTTTTAGGGCAGGGATTAGCCTGTTTTTGTCTTTGTTACCACATGCTTCACACGATAGCACAATAATTTGTAGGCATTTAATAGATAGTTGTTCAACTAAATCGAAGCTTTGGAGCCAGAGGAGTGACATTATCAAAATCAAATTTAAGGATTTCAAACAGAAAGCATTAAAGAGAGGAAAGACTGAATGATGTCTGAGAAACCATGGAGGAGATTGTTGTAATAAACTTGGCATAAAATAGTGAGAACCTTTGCTAAGTGAGACTAGAGAGAAAGGGATAGATTAAAAGGCTTGAATGTTATATAACTATATATATATAATATAGATTTTGTTGTTGTTGAGTTGTTTCAATCCTGTCTAACTCTTTGTGACTCTATCCAGAAGTTTTTTTTTTTTTTTGCAAAGATACAGGAGTGGTTTGCTATTTCCTACTCTAACTTATTTTACAGATGGAAAAACTGAGGCAAATAGTATTAAGTGACAGTCTGATAAGTGTCTGAGATTGGATTTGAACTCAAGAAGAATATCAAGGCTTGAAACTCTATCCACTGTGCCACCTAGCTGCCTCATACATATGAATATATATTAGCTACATTTCAGGTTATATTTAACATAATACCTCTAGTATTTAAAGGTGGATATTTCTCTCCTTTGATATTGTTAGAACCCTAGCCCAAGTCATCACTATTTTACACCCAGACCCTGATTTCCTTTCCTGGAGTCTCTTTCTATTCTAATTCATCTTACACTTACTCACCTGATCTTCATAGAGTACAGGTGAGACCATGTCACTCTCCATTTAAAAAATTTCATTGGCTGCACATCACCTTTAGGCTCAAATATTCAGTCCTCCATTTGACATGCAAAGTCCTTCATAGCCAGACATCCTCCCACCTTTCAGTCATTTTATGCCTTTACTTAGCTCCACATCTTCCAAGTCCAGGGATGCTGGCTTCCTTGCTGTTCCTCCAACAAACTACTCCATCTCCTAACTGTATTTTCATTGGGGGCTCCCCATGGCTGGAACACTATGGAACGAAGCCTGCAAGAAGCCTTTTGAGATTCTGCTTAATGCTAGGGCCACAATTGTGTTGATTACCTCCAATTGATTGTATCTATCTATCTATCTATCTATCTATCTATCTATCTATCTATCTATCTATCTATC
>JAJPUD010001143.1:300192-315815 GCA_023553655.1 Myrmecobius fasciatus
ATCTATCTATCTATCTATCTATCTATCTATCTATCTATCTATCTATCCTTATCTTGTTTGTATATAATTGTTTGCACGTTGTCTCCCACATAAGACTGTGAGCTCCTTGACAGCAGGTACTGTGTATTGCTTTTTCTTTGGGTCTGTAGGGTTTAGCATGGTGCTTGGCACGTAGTAGGCACTTAAATGCTTGTTAATTGACTGATGGTCTAGAAAACACCTGTTAAGTGCTTAAAGTACCCAAACATTACAGGGAGATAAAAAGATGATTTTTTATCCAGTTTACAAAGCAGCAGGGCAATTATGACATGCTACCAAGTGTCCCTGATTTTTTTTTTTGGTAAAGGTTTTTGTAACTTTTTTTTAGATTTGTCATTTATTCAATTACTGCCCAAGAACATATTCCTTTTTGTGAACCTTTCAATTGGCCAAAATTAATCAGGTGACTAATTGCAATACAAAAGTACTTAAAAGGAAATTTAAATAATTTAGGGATGTGAAACAGGAGATAATGATTAAGGAGAAGACACTCTAAAACATCAGTTTTTCAAAGAGCATCCTTTTCCATGGGCTGCAGCTTAGAGTTGGCTCAGCTCTGTTTTCCAATCTGGCTTTTCAGTCTGCAGTTATAAACTAGGAGAACAGGACAAACAGGTTTGGAAGTCCAATCTTTCAACACTGGCCCCCTTCCACCCTACCTCCCCAAGTTGATGAGCTGCTAAATCAGCTCAGTGCAACTACTTAGAGGAAGGGAAATGAGACGTTAGCAACTTGCCCAGTGATTGAACCCAGAAACCTCAAGGTTTGAAAGATATTGGATCTTGGCTCCGGATCTCCGAAACACTGGAAGTCTTATAACCTTGGCTTTTCCAAATGGGACCTGCAGCTGGGCAGATTTTTGCAGTCATGTCTTCTGAGCAGAAGAGGGAAGCCTCCTGTTAGTAGCAGCAGGAGGGGCAGCTTCTTCACCCTACATCCATCTTCATACTCCTTTCTCTTCTGGTGCCTTATTGGATCTGCCTGGGTCCTATCTCTCACTGGAGTTCCCAGTTTCCTACCAGTCACACTCCAAATGCTCCTCCTGAAAACAGTCTGCCCTGGGCCAGTGTAATCACTTGCTGTGTTCTGCACAGGCTCAGGGGGGATGTTGTTACCCAAAGTAACATTTTCTAAATAATACTTACCTCCTAAAATAATAGAATGTGATCATTTCAAAGAGCATTCAGAACAAAGAAAGATAAAGAGAAGAACTTATTTATATGATTCGGAAAGGATATAGCTATGGGGAAACAAATTTCCAGATGAAAATTTAAAATTTCTAATTTAAAAAACCCCACATATCACTGCAGATGTTTTGTATGAAGTCGACCAAATATCTGGAAAGCCAAAGGAATTCCAGAAAGTACTGAATCTGTGCTTTTTCAAAGGATGGAACAATCTACCATTATAAAATAGAAGTGATAACTAGTCCAGAACTATAATTTAATTTATTACTGTCTCAGCAAAAAACCACATGTAACCTTCTTTAAGAGTATCTGCCAGGAACCTAGGAAACCCAGCAATGACTCCTTTCAGTCAGCCTGGCTGTGCTTGCAAGCAATTTGGAAGCACAATTCCTTTTGAAAGGCCATGGGGTCAGGGACTGTGTCCAACTCTGCCTTCGATGTTGCCCTGTTGGGGGTCCCCATGGGCTCTAGCCTTCCCTTCCCTAGAAGGAGGGCACTATCAAAATGCCTTCCTAGGCACAGAGGGGAGTTGGACTGTGCTATTCTGTTGTTCCTCCTTTCCCACCCCAAGAATTCTTCCTTTCAGCCAGGAAAATGCCTGGATGGAAGAGAGAATACACAGTGGCCAGAAGCAGTCTGTGCTCTCACGGTGCCTCTGCCAGGAGAGGGGAAAAGTTATGCCCTCTGTAGATGAGGCAAAGTTTTCCCTTTCTGTGGAAATATATGAGATCATAAGAGCACCTCAGTGGGAATTTTGCTCCCCCTCTTCTGGGTGACTTGCTGCAGTGAACCCCAGACCAGACTCTTACAAGGAAAGGCTTTGTGTCAAGGGTAGACAAACTGGACAAAGACAGGAGCTGAAGTCAGTCAATCAACACTAATGATAGAAGAATTCTAATAATAATAATTCACATTTATAAGGCATTTTACTGCTTGCAATGTGCTTTATCCACATAACCTCCCTTGGGATGGCACTTAAACTGGGCACTGAAGGGTTCCAAGAATCCTTGTGGTGAGGAAGGAGAACTTTCCAAGAGTGTGCAAAAGAATGTAGGTGAGAGATGTCAAGTTGCATATGGGGAATGGTAAGTTTGGCCAGAGTGTAGAATGCATAAGCTTATGGGGTAAACAGCCTGGAAAAACCTCAGGAGTCATCAAAGTCTTCTTTAGGGGGAAAGCTAAGCAAAAACAAAACAAACCATCAAAAAGGAAAAAAAAAACTTTCTGTCATTTTCTTCAGAGATTGAGCTTTTACTAGAATCTAGGTTAAAAAAGCATTTTTATCTTTAAAAGAAGAATACTGTACTAAAAAACCAAACTCTTTTATAATGCAGAGATAGGTTCCACCTCAAAAGCCCATCTTTCCCACCCCCCACTTTACCTGGTCACCATTTTAGAGTAAGGATCCCTTATGTTCAAATTCTGATGACTTCCCAACAACTATCAAGAGCTATTATGATCCAGAGTCCCTCCAATTTCTCAATTCCAATTTACTCATATGCAGAAAAAATATATAGTGTGAAAGAAGGAAGGAAAAAACCCTACAGCTAGCTCTTCTCCATGGAGACTTCCCTTATTGCAGAGCTGATGTATTGTAGTTTGGCATAAGACATTCAATAAGAACTTTTTGGGAATTTTGCAGAAGCCATAGATGACACAAGAAGGCCATCAAATAACACTTAGCCTGGAATTAAATTCTTAACACAATTTTTCTGCATTTGATTTTGAGGTTTTTATGCCCTAACACATGATCAATTTTTGTATAAGTTCCATAAACCCCTGAGAAAAAAGTATACTCCCTTCTATCACCATTCAATTTCCTCCAGAGATCTATCATACCTAACTTTTCTAGCCTTTTGTTAACCTCCCTAACTTCTTTCTTATTTATTTTGGAATTTGATTTATCTAATTCTGAGAGAGCAAGGTTGAGATCTCCCACTAGTATAGTATTACTGTCTATTTCTCCTTGCATCTCTCTTAACTTCTCCTCTAGGAATTTGGATGCTATACCACTTGGTGCATATATATTGAGTATTGATACTGCTTCATTGTCTATGGAACCCTTTAGTAAAATGTAGTTTCCTTCCTTATCTCTTTTAATTAGATCTATTTTTGTTTTTACTTGATCCGAGATAAGGATTGCTACCCCTGCCTTTCTTTGTTCACCTGAAGCATAGAAGATTCTGCTCCAGCCCTTTACCTTCACTCTGTATGTATCTCTATGTTTTAGATGTGTTTCTTGTAAACAACATATTGTAGGATTCTGGCTTTTAATCCAGTCTGCTACCCGCTTCTGTTTTATGGGAGAATTCATCCCATTCACATTCACAGTTAAAATAACTATATCTGTATTCCCTGCCATCTTATTTACCCAGAGTTATGATTTTCTCTTCCCTTTCCCCTCTCTCCCTTCCCCCCTCCCCAGTACTTTGCTCTTGATGACCACCTCCCACCAATAATCCTCCTCCCTTTAGAGTCCCTCCTTCCCCTTTATACCTTTCCCCTAATCCTTCTATTAGTTTATCCCTTTCCTTTTCTCCCCTCCCTCCTACCTTCCCACAAGGAGGGTTAGGCCTTTCTTTGAAGCCAAATGTGTCTGATATACTCTCTTAGAGTCCAATCTAATGAGAGTAAGGTTTACACAATACTCATCGCCCTCCCTTCTTTCCCTCAATTATATTAGATCTTCTATGTCTCTTTATGAGATTTTGCCTTATTTTACCTCCTTTATTTTTACTTTATTTTGCCTCCTTTCCCCCCTCCCCCCTTTTTCTTTTTCAGTATGGTATCCCTTCCACCTCTAATTTCTTTTCCATTATTATCAAAGAAAAATCAAATTATACTGCCATTCTTTAAAGGATACCTATAGTAGAAATATAGTTCTCAAGAGTCTTCCTTTTTACCTTTTTATGCTTCTCTTGAGTTCTCTACTTGGAGGTCAAATTTTTTGTTCAGATCAGGTCTTTTCATTAGAAATAGGTGAAATTCTCCTGTATCATTGAATGACCATCTTCCCTGGAAGATGATGCTCATTTTAGCTGGATAACTTATTCTTGGCTGTGTAATCCAAGTTCTTTTGCCTTTCGGAATATCTGGTTCCAGGCCCTTCGATCCTTTAAAGTGGAAGCTGACAGATCCTGTGTAATTCTAATGACAGTTCCTCGGTATTTGAACTGTTTCTTTCTAGCTGCTTGCAATATCTTTTCCTTGGTGCGATAGTCCTGAAATTTGGCCACGATATTCCTTGAGGTTTTAATTTTGGGGTCTCTTTCTGGAGGTGATCGGTGAATTCTTTCAATGCCAATTTTGCCTTCTGATTCTAAAACATCAGGGCAATTCTCTTTCATGATTTCCTGGAAGATAGCATCCAGGTTCTTTTTTTCATCGTGGCTTTCAGGGAGTCCGATAATCCTTAAATTGTCTCTCCTGGATCTGTTTTCCAAGTCAGTTGTTTTTCCTAGGAGATATTTCATATTTTCTTCTATTTTTTCATTTTTTTGTTTTTGTTTAACTGATTCTTGAAGTCTTATTGAGTCATTTACTTCTATTTGTTCAATTTTAATTTTTAAAGTATTATTTCCTTCAGTTATCTTTTTTAGCTCCTTTTGTAGCTGGCCAATTGAGTTTCTTGATTCAATGCATTCTTTTTCCATTTTGCCAGATTTATTTTTCAGTGAATTGTTGTCTTTTTCCAATTCACCAATTTTGTTTTTCAGTTCACCATTTTTATTTTCCAGTGAGTTGGTGATTTTTTCCAATTCACCAATTTTGTTTTTCAATGAACTGTTTTCTTTTTCCAATTCACCAGTCCTATTTTCCAGTTTTTGATATTTCTGTTGCCCTGATCTCAATTTATTTCCCCATTCTTCTTCTAGCTCTCTTTTGAGATTCTTAATGCAATCATCCAGGTAAGCCTTCTGAAGGGAGACCAATTTAAGTCTGCCTTTGTGGCTTCATCTGGGATTGTTTTCATAATGTTAGGATCTGGGGACTGTTCTATTTTTTCTCCGTAAAAGCTTTCTATGGTGAGAGCTCTCTTCTGCTTCTTGCTCATGGTTTAAAGTTGGGATATTGGTCAAAAACAGAGAAAACTGCAAGGATCTGTATTTGCCCTGGGGCAGTTTGCCGCGTTGACTTCCGGTCTGAGGCTGGTGGGGCTAGATTCGCACTAGGACCACGTTTTCAGCTGCTCTCGATCCACCCTTTACCAAAGGCAGATCTGTCAAAGCACCTGCCCGCAAGCAGAGCAAAGTGGCCCAGGCGTCTCCCAGGGGCTTCCTGGGTGCCTAAAATCCGCCCCTCTATCGCAGCCCTGACTTCTGCCCCGGCTGGAGTCTGATCGCTACAAGCGGCCGATTTCCCCTGAGGCTAACCTTCTCCGGAGTTCTTTCAAGGTAGATTTTTGATAGAAGTGCGTTGTAGTCCAAATGTTTGGCGGAGTCTTCACTCACAAACCAGTTGGAAGGCTCACTTTGTCTGGGTTTGAGGGAAGGTCCCAAAGGAGTTCACAGAGGAAGCTGTCTGCAGTTCGCCATCTTGGCTCCGCCCCCACACAATTTTTCAATAAGATATTATAAATACCCCATAAAAGACAAAGAAAATAAATCAGACTTCTCTGGTACCAAGGAAGGGCGAAAGTTTTTATATGGATTTTCCAACTTTCAGAGGCACCACATCTCTAACTCCTGGGATATAGAAGTATAATCCCAGGAGTCAAGGTCCTTACTTCTTGATTTCTCAGTTTTCTGCTTTTATTATGTCTCTGTGTTTAGTGAAACCTTTTCCATGCATGGTACCCTTTCATAAATAAAAATGTTAAGCAGCTAAGGTAAACTCCACTGGAATCTTTCACCTTTCCCTTCTGACTCTCATCCTTTAAAATCTTTCTCTTTTAGCTCAGTTCTCTCCCCCTTCAGCTTGAGTCTTTCTTCTTTTACTCTTTCATTTTTTTTTACAATTTCTTTTTCTATAATTTCAACTTCTCTTTAAGGTCTTCCATTTCCCCTTCCCAAATGATTATGTTTTTATGGCAATTTCAGAGACTTCTCTATCTTAGTTGTCTCCTTAATTTGACTCTTTGTCTACCTCATTGTACATACTTGGTTGTCCTTCCAAATCTTGATTGAAGTAGGTGCCAAGATGTGAATCCTTACCTATCTCATTGTTCAGTAGTTACTAGACCACTGTTTTGCTCTGTTGCTAGTATTGATTCTCCTTTTCCTCTCTTCATTCTCCTTCTCCTCCCAATTACACATATAGTGTCAATATTCATCACTATAAAATTTTGATTTTCAAAGTTTTCTTCTTCTTTCCCTCTCTGCCCCTCAAGATAATAAATAATCTGATAGCATTCATGTCAAAGACATTTCCACATCAGTGATGTTGTGAAACTAAAATGAAAGAGAAAAAATACAAGAAATTAAAACCAAAACAAAACGAACAAACAAAACAAAAGTAAAAATAGTATTTCAATTTGCATTGAGTCTCAACAATTCTTTCTCTAGATGTAGATAGGATTTTCATCATGTGTCTTTTGGAATTGTTTTGGATCATCATATTGCTAAGAAGATCTAAGTCTATCAAGTTGATCATCTAAAAATGCTTCTGTTACTATGTACAGTGCTATCCTGGTTCTGCTCATTTCACTCAGCATTAGTTCACATAAATCTTTCCAAATTTTTTGTGAAATCTGCCTAATAATCATTTCTTACAGCACAATAATATTCTAGTATATTCATATACTATAAATTGTTCAATCATTCCCCAATTGATGCAGATCCCCTCAATTTCCAATTCTTTGTCAGTATAGAAAGAGCTTACACACACACATACACACACATATATACATATATATACATATACATGTATATATATGTATATATATATATATATATATAGAGAGAGAGAGAGAGAGAGTACAACTAGGTACTTTCCCTTTTTATGATTTATTTAGGATATAGACCTACTAGTGGCACTATTGGATCAAAGGGTATGCACAATTTGTTTGCCCTTTGAGCATAGTTCCAAAATGGTCTCCAGAATTTTTGGATCAGTTCACAACTCCACCACAAATGCATGAGTGTCCCAATTTTCCCACATCTCCAACATTCATCATTTTTTTTGTTCTGTCCTATTAGTGAATCTGATAGATATGAGGTGACACTTCAGAGTTGTTTTAATTTGCATTTCTGTAAGTAATATAGCAAACCTTTGGGTTGCTACTTTTTTGAAGATCAAACCAATCAATTAATAAATCAGTAGGAATTGATTGAGCTTTATACGACCATTTAGCACAGGTGTTTGGGTATCCTTTGTATCCCCATTCATGTTACAATGCATGATCCTTAACTTCAGGTAGTTTGTAATCTAGTTAGGGAGGCTTTACTTTGACACATAAATAACCCTACCTTCTATCCAAGGGTAAGATATTTTGTATAGCACTGCATTTGACTGGTTTGAGAGATAATGTTGAATAGAATGAAACTTTGAGTACTCATGTAAGGAATGAAGTTGGTACTTGAATTTTGTTGGAGAGAGTAGCATGTGGTTCTAGAGATTCTTGGAAGAGAGATACATGGATGGAAGATACTCCAAAGAGAAAAGATATAAAGACTTTATAAGTGGCAGACATGTAGAGGAAGCCAGCCTCTCAATATATGTCCATTTCTGGCTTCTTAGAGGCATTGTTATTGTTCTATTGTATTCTTTGCTTCATGCTCCATTGTGGGGTTCTTGGAAAAGATACAAGAGTGGTTTTTCATTTCCTTCTCTAACTCATTTGGCAGATGAAAAGATTGAATCAGCGTTAAGTGACTTGCCCAGAATCTCTAATAAGTATCTGAGGCCAGGCACAGGCACTGTGTTAAGTACTGGGGCTTCAAAGGCAAGTAATAAAATAGTCTCTGCCCTCAATGAGCTTACTGACTCAGATTGAAGGTAAATTAACAATCATTTGTGCTTCAATCAGAAACCTTGAGGGTTTTCCCCTCCAAGATTAATTTATTTACTTGTTTAGCTTTTTTGTGGGGGGTACTGGGTGAAAGAGATGATTCTTTGTCTTGATTGCTACCTAGCCTTAATCACTGAGTGGACACAGCCATAGTCAAATTGAGACTTGAAGAACTTAGCTGAAAAAGACTAAGGTCTCCCATCTCATCCATGGCCATCTCGTCATCTTGATCTATATTTTACCACTGGACCCAGATGGCTCTGGAAGGGAAAGTGAGGCAGATGATCTTGCACAACCCTCCTTCCATTAAATTCAATTCACTTGCATGGCATGGTATCAGCTCCTTGATGTCAACTCCTTTTTGAAAACTAAGGACAGGGGCAGCTAGGTGGCGCAGTGGATAGAGCACCAGCCCTGAAGTCAGGAGGACCTGAGTTCAAATCTGATCTCAGACACGTAACAGCTGTGTGACCCTGGGCAAGTCACTTAATCCCAATTGCCTCAGCAAAAAAAAAAAAAAAAAAAAAAAAAAAAAAAAAAAAAAAAAAAGAAAAAAAAAAACCCCCCCCACCTCACAAAAAAAAAGGAGTTGAAAAGTGATAGGGGAAGGAGCTGACATGGGAACACTATGGGGAAGCTGGAGAGTTAGATATTGATCTAGAAGATGAATGAAAGGTGGACATCTCAGGCTACTCCCCTGAATACTTCCCCAGGAGGAACTCACTAGTAGGAGAAGGAAGGCAGATATAATTCTAGCTTAATATGCAGTCCCAACTCTTTTGCTGTTCTCTTCATGGTTGAAATTTTAAAGAAGGGTGGGAGAAATTCCAGAGGTGCCTATCCACACCACCTGTGGATCATACCTATACATCTAGACCAGCCAATGAGAGCATACCTATGTTGATCTTCATGAATTTATATATAAAATAATTTAAAACAATAGGCAAATGCTAAATTGTGTGGTATAAATATAAAAAGTCAAGCCAGTTCATTCCACCTTCTAAATAACCTCAAATTATACATTAACTTCCTTCATCATAGTCTTGTGAGGTAGGAAGTATGGATATTGTATTTCCCATTTTACTGATGAGGAAACTACTACAACAATTGTAACTTGTGCAGGGTTGTAGACTTAATAAGTGTTGGCTCCCTATTTCTTTTCTACTTTATCATACTGCTTTCCTATCATCAATTGTTCTTTCTTGTAAAACCAGCAATAGGCTTCACAATGCAGTCTTTTCCATCATTGTCATGACCTGTTAATATAGACCCGTATTACTGGTTGTTGACCAGGAATGAGGAGATATATGTTTATAGATGTAGAGATACAGATAGATAGTTCCAAATATAACTATACTTCCTAACTCACATCTCTATCATCTTAAATATAGGTATTATAAATACATATATGCATACATGCACATACATATAGTAGATACATATATATTCTCATACACATACTGTCACACATACATATGTAACCATATTTGTGTAGATGTTTTATATTTGTGTATATGTCTATGTCTGTATATATATCCTTACACAAATATATTTACACACAGACACATATATATCTAGGATGGGGAATGTTCAGCTCATGGGCCATGTAAGGCTTGCATCATTTGGTCTTGCTCGACCAAAGCAACTGCAGGTAGTGATGTGCTGAAAGCTAGGTCCCCCAAGCTTTCATTGCTTGAGTTTTTAAGTTGATAATTTGAATGGTTCATGAATGATGTTATAAATAGCCAAATGATCCTTGTCAGAAGAAAGGTTCCCCACCCCTGGTATATATGCATATTATATAAGTGTGTATGTATCTGTATACATGTATACATATATATCTTCTCTCACACACATGTAAATACAAACACATATATATAGCCATACATGTTTGTGTACATAGAATGTACATACATGTACATTTACACACACATACACACAATATTTGCTTTTGAGTTGATATTAGACTCCTGCAGATGGCAAAGGGCCTTTTGTGATGTTGTCAGGAAAGCAAGGAATAATGATAACTCTGCATGACACAGATTTTCTTGGTCTGCTTCGTTAAGAGAGCTTAGTGAAAGATGATTAAAGACATTCTCCCCCAGCACACATGGGCAGCACTACATTTTACCTCCTTCGTGTGGGTGCTGGAGGTTGAAGTCATTCACATCCTGTGCTGACACAGTGAGAAGCATTATTATTGCCAGCTTCAGCCTGTTTGTTAAAAAGAATCATAGCCTCGGACTGCTAGAAAGGACCTCAGAGGGCCTAGGAATGAAAGCAAAAGATGAAGAGCAGTGGACTAGGAAAACTGGGGTTTGAGACTCAGGCTGTCAATTAGTAGCCAAGTGACTATAGATGAGTGACTAATTTGACATCTAAGTCTCAGGACTCATTGAAAGGTTTGTGAAATGGAATTATTAATATTTTTCCTGTTTAGATAAGTGACCCCAAACTTAATGTTATTTGTATAAATTCTTATGTCATTTCAATATTGTAGGGATACCCTGCCCTTCCTACTTTTCACTCCTCCTGAGGAAACTCTATGTAGTAAGGCAGATCAACTGCAATCTGGCAAATTATACTATGAAATAAATGCCTGGGTCATGGAAAGATTAAGTTCCTTGCCCAGAGAGCTGAGGTCAATATGTGGGATAATCAGCACTTGAACCCAGATTATACTGACTAAAGCCTATTCTCTATCTAAATAAATAAATGCAGAGAGTAGCCACTATTTTATTTTTCTTGACTAGGTGAAAGAGGCCATTCTTTGACTCAATTGCTACTTAGCCTTAATCACTGAATGGGTATAGCCTCAGTCAAACTGAGACCCGTTAAAAACCTTAGCTTATAAAAGGTCAAAGTCTCCCATTGCATTCAGGGCTATCTCCAGTCATCCTGATCTATATCTGGTCACTAGAGCCAGAAGGCTCAGGAGGAGAAAGTGGGGCTGGTGTCTTTGCCCAGCCTCCACTCAGTTAAATCTGATTTACTTGCATGTCACAGCATCACCTCCCTGATGTCATGGTCCACTTCCAGAAAGAAGGACAAACAACAACTCTCTATTTACTAAGCCAAGCTGGTTCCAATGCTATCATGATTATTTAAATTATCATGGTTAAAAGATGACCTTTGGTTCTTGGAAGGCTTGGGCAGCATAGCATAAATACTGGCAGGCCCTATTATGTTGTAAAGGCTTGTAGGACCAGCTCAGTGATGGACTTCCTAGTTGTGTGACCCTGGGCAAGTCACTTAACCCCAATTGCCTCAGGAAAAAAAGATTATATTGGAAATAGTGTGCATTGCCAATGCACATTGCAAATAGTGTACTAGAAAGAGGATGTATTGTAAATAATAACTTGGAAATACTATATATTGAAAATAGTATGTTGGAAATTGGATAATTTGTAAATAATATGCTGAAAATAGCACATATTACAAGTAGATATACTAGAAATAGTATGCCTTGCAAATAGAGCATTGAAAATAGTATGTATTGCAAATGGCATGTTGGAAATAATGTATGTTACAAATTGTTGCTTAATTATTTTCAGTACCATTTGAATCTTCATGACATCATTTGAGATTTTTTGGCAATGATACTAGAATATTTGCCATTTTTTCCAGTTCATTTTCCAGATGAGGAACTGAGGCAAACAGAATTAAATAGGTTGCCCACAGTCATATAGTTAGTAAGTGTGTGAGGCCATATTGGAACTCACAGAGATGAATATTCCTGGTACAACGTATGGGACTTTATCTACTGTACCACCTATATATTTTAAATAATATGTTGGAAATAGTATATAATACAGATAGTGTTCTAGAAATAATATATACTGCAAATAGTGCACTGGCAATAGTATGTGTTGCAAATTATATAATAAAAATAGTATATATTGCAAATAGCATGTTGGAAATTATATGCATTGCAAATAACATGTGGAAAGTGTATATTGCAAATAGTATCCTAGAAAAAGCATGCATTGCAAATAGCATACTGCAAATTATACATATTGCAAATAGCATTGGAAATAGTACATATTGCAAATAAGATACTGGAAATAGTATTACAAATAGTATATTGGAAAATAGTATGTGTTAAAGATAGTTTATCAGAAAGAATGCTAGTTCTGGAGTTAGGACTGGTTCAAATCCCAGGTACTTACTATTTTTATAAGCACTCAGATAAGCTATTTACCCTGTTTGAGCTTCAATTTCCTCATTATTACATGAAGGGTTTAGACTAAATGGTTGCTTAGATCACTTTTAGTTCTAGATCTTGGATCTTATGATCTAAGACCATCTATCAAGTACTAGAGCTATTATGATCTATGTTTAGCTCTGTTGTCTGTGGAAGGTGTACCCATGCTGATGAAGTCAGAAATCCTTAAAGCATTTTAACAAAATGGGAACTATTTTCCTTCACAGAGTATTAAAGAAGAAAAAGTTTTATTAACCTCACAGCACTATAGACATTAAAGCAAATGTTATTTAGTTCAACTCTACGTCTATTGAATTGAAATCCCTCTACTCAGGTAATAAGCATTGCTAAGTATTTTCTATGTCCCAGTCACTATACTGAGCACTGGGGATATGAATGTCACCTAATTCCCAAAGCCCATTGATTTGAGGCTTTCTTTGTAGAGATCAATGCTTTATAACTATATAAGGTGTTTGGTAGAATCATGAAAAGAAGCCTACAGACTCTTCAGGCTGGTCTAAGTTCTGACTTCCAAAGCTTTGAGAGAGAAAGTTCCTGATACCAGTCTCTCTAGGTCTCTGAAGAGAGAATGTCAGTGGTTGGATCTCAGAGTAGTGATCATCCACTCTCTACTTGAACGTTGTCAGTTATGGTGAACTCATAGTCTCACAGGACAATTCATTCTATTTGTAAGGGAGTTATTGCTTTTTATTGTTTTCAATATAAGATGAATCATTTTCAGACAGTCTTAGTCACAGTGTTGAATTCATAAGAGACAGAGCTAAAAACAGATCTTTTGGAATTTTAGGTCACTTTTTTCCCTTAAGTAGGCACTGGAAGGTCTGAAAAGGAAGGAAGAGGCAGGACAATTGACTTTCACTAAGTCAACTGGTCAAATTATCCCATAATTCCTCTTTGAAATAGAAGGATTCCAGGTGACTCTGTAAATAGAATTTCTCACTGACCCTTGTCTCTGAATACAAAACATTGGAGTTGCTTCCCATCCTGCTGAATGATTGTCTGCAAACCTTAAAGAATTATGCCAGGAAGAGGATCTACTGCGTCTCTGTTTATAAACAACAGAACCAGAGCAATTGCTTCTCAAGCGTTAGACATACATATTTCAACTAGAAAAGATAGGGCATGTGTCCATTGTGTCACTGCAAAAGATCTGTAGAGTTTTATCATGGAAAGTGCAATATAGAGGGGTAATTGGTTATTCAGGGGTCACTGCTTCTAACAAAGTAAAGCTTGGATAGCTGGCTCTTTACTTAGGGAAATACAGATGCAGGGCAGGTATCAGCCAAGTCAATGGGTGGTATTTTAGGAATAGTTACTGTAGCAATTTTGTTCATTGCCAAGCAGAAAAAGTCTCTAGCATTATGGGCTTGCTGTTTTCTTGTTCCCTTCTCCCAGTTTCATAAGGTAAGGGATTAATTGGGTCCTTTTTATGCCCATAGGAATATGGTATAGAAGATGGAGGGGGCAGCTAGATGGCAGACTTGGAATCAAGAAGACTCATCTTTGTGAATTTAAATCTGGCCTCAGACACTCACTAGCAGCGGTACGATCCTGGGAATTAATTTAACCTTGCTTGCCTCAGTTTCCTCTCCTGTAAAAAGAGCTGGAGAAAGAAATGTCAAACTATTCCAGTGTCTTTGCCAAGAAAACCTCAAATGGGATCATGAAGAGTTGGATAGGACTGAAAAACAACTGAATAGTGGATGGATATCTGCTATAAGAACCATGAAGATCTGGATTCAAATCCAACCTAGAAACATACACTGTCTGTGTGAACATGAGCAAGTCACTTTATTTACTGCTCTTGGTAACTCTGTAAGGTCAGAAGTTGTAGAGAACATGCAGACCTGTATTGGTAAATTCAGTTTTCTGTGCCAATAAAATCTCAGGACTAGAACTTATCTCCATAGCCATTTTTTTTAAAAGGGGGGGGGAGGTATTTTCTTTCCCTCTTTAAGTTGTGGAAAGCTTTCCCTCTAAAACCAATATGAGTCTTGGCACAGTAACAAGTGTTAGTACCCACTGTGTGCTCTCTATTTTTCATCAATTCTTTATGTGGTGGTATAGATAGTGAGATAGAAGAAAGTATTATTTCTTTATGGGAAACCACACTAATACTGGGGAGATGAGATTCCCATGAAATAATTCTGAAATCATACAAGATGATACATGAAAACATGAGTTATGCTCAGAATCAGCTCTGCTATTCACTCTAGATATGATGTTTGGCAAGTCATTCACTTCTCTGAACCTTTGGAAGATGAAGGGATAGCATTAGATCAGGAATTTTTCTTTCTTTTAAAAAAATCATAACTATATTTCAATATAATTCATTTCCTTTGTAATCTTATAGGTTTATTTTATGCTTTTTAAAGCCTGATTCTGAGGAGGGCCATAAAAGTTTCACCAGATTGATTGCCAAAGGGGTCAACAACACAAAAAAGTTAAAGAACCTCTCTAAGTTAAATGCTTTTAAAGGTCCCTTCTAGATCTTTATCCAATAATCGTTTAGTGCCTGAGGCACCTTCCTCAATTTTCATTTTGTGGAATGTAAATGCAGGGGATTACAGGAGATTAGATTTAGTGTGTACCAAACTCTGCAAAAGCCCAGTATTCTCATTCTCTCTCTCAGTCTCTCAGTCTCTCTTTCTCTCAGTCTGTCTCAATCTCTCTGTCTCTCAGTCTGTCTTGATTTCTCTGTCTCTGTCTCTCTCTCTCTCCCTCGTCTCTCTCTGTCTCTGTGTGTTTCTTTGTCTCTCTGACTTTTTCTGTTTCTCTCTGTCCCTGTTTCTCTCTATTTATTGTATTTTATAGTTATATTTATAAAGTATTATTTATATGATCATTATCTGTACTGTTAATTTATTATCTATGATACTAATTTAAATTATCATTAAAATTATATTACGTTGTATTTATTTATCTTTATATTCTCAACTCAACCTAGTGTCACGGACTTTAGAGGTGCCCAATAAATATTGCATTGGAATAGTTCTTGACTAAATTCATCACTTGAGCCTAATTTCTTATTATTACCATAGAGCTTGGCACATAGTAGGTGATTAATAAATGCTTGTTCCTTTATTCTATCTTTCTCAAAATGAAAAGAAAAAATATCAGAGGGTTGTAGTGAATTTTTTAAAATCCAGTATACCCGTATTCTTTCTTTCTTTTCTTTTCTTTCTTTCTTTCTTTCTTTCTTTCTTTCTTTCTTTCTTTCTTT
>JAJPUD010001143.1:315825-351092 GCA_023553655.1 Myrmecobius fasciatus
TTTCTTTCTTTCTTTCTTTCTTTCTTTCTTTCTTTCTTTCTTTCTTTTTCTTTTTTTTGGTGGTTGTTGTTGCTGCTGAGGCATTTGGGGTTAAGTGACTTGCCCAGGGTCACACAGCTAGAAAGTGTTAAGTGTCTGAGACCACATCTGAACTCAAGTCCTCCTGAGTTTATGCCCGTATTCCTTTAATTTTTGTTGTTATTAGACATGTCACCCAGTTGTTACCTAATTGTTAAAGTGCCGCCTTCCTTTTGTGTCTATAGGTCCAGCAACTAACCCAAGTCCTGGTTCAAAGTCGGTAAATCGGAAATGCTAGTAGATGAATTTTAATATTCGATTATGTTCGGAATCTTTGTTTCTTCTTCTGTCAAATTCAGATAACAATAGCACTGGCCTCTAGTTGTAAGGATCAAATTAACTAATGTACTTAAACACTTCACAGGCCTTAAAGTGCTATGTAAATGTGAGCTAGTATTATAATTTAGCCTGTGGCTAAAGGATGGAATTGGAAGTCGCTCAGTATTAGGGTGATTAGCACTCTAAAATATGGAGATAAACAGATGGTGATAAATGGGGAGAGAGAAATGACTAGAATTTGCCCAGGACTCCGGAGCTGTCACCCTGGCCCCATCCATTCTATATTTAACATCAAATGGCAGTGCAAGGTCACCAGGAGTAAGATCTTGGAGCCCAGCCAGGACACCAGCTTCAAAGCCGCGCTCTGCAACTCAACCTCCCCAGACTGTTCATGTGAGGACGATGGATGACGGTGAGGTTCCAAAGCAATCGCTTTGCTTTGAACTGAAGCCGAGACGTCCTACCAGCAGGAACCAGGAGGTCAGTACCAGTACTCCAAGGACGCACATACAGACGCACAACGGAGGCACTGGGACGTAGCCAGGCAGGACCGCTTTGACCAGCCTTGATTCCATTTTTTTTTTTTTTTTTTTTCCGTCAGGAGCTCAGATTTAGGCTTGGGTGGTGGAGGGATGGAGTGGGATCATTTTGGTCAACACGCTCTGCTGCCTCCATGGCTTTCTTGTTCTTCTGAGTCTTGCTTTGTGCTTTTGCTCCAAACGTTCAAACAGCAGGGAATACTTTCCTTCCTCCTCGACAGCTGTCTAGATTCCTTTCTTCCAAGACTTAGATCAAATCCTTCCTCACTGATCTCTTTCTGTCTTGAACTCCAGTGGCATCTTGGGTATTCCTTAATGATCTCGCAGGTATAAAGTTGACCTCAGCAACTAGATAGTAATCTCCTTTGGCACCAAGATTGTAGCCTTCCTACTTCAATAAATGCTTATTGACAATAATTGACTAACTAATCACAAGGGTGGTGCTGTCAGCACCTTATCAAAGACATGGTTTTGATGGGCCCTCATTTTAGGATCATAGAGTTACATTTAGAAGAGAACTGAGAAGTCACGTAGTATGATTCTTGATGTAAGAGGGTAAGATAGAAAAGCTAAGTGACTTGCTAAGGTTACACAGAGAACATGAGGCAGTTTCAAGATTTGAAACTAGATTTTCTGACCTCCAGTTCAGGTCTCTTTGAATTGTACCACATTTCCATTAATCTGTACCGGAAGCAGTGTGTTATGGTAGAAAGTATACTGGGTCGGGAGTCAGAGAACTTTAATTTGGGTCCTGACTTTGCAATTAATTTGATTAAATTAAATTCAAAAAGAATTTATTTTTATTTTATTTTTAATTTAAGCTTTTTATTTACAAAACATATGCATGGGTAATTTTTCATTATGGACCCTTACAAAGCCTTCTGTTCCAAATTACCTCCTCCTTCCCCCCTCTCCTTACTTTAGATAGCAGGTAGTGCAATACATGTCAAATATGTTAAATCCAATATATGTATAAATAATTATACAATTATCTTGCTGCACAAGAAAAATCAGATCAAGAAGAAAAAAAAACTGAGAAAGAAAACAAAATACAAACAAATAACAACAGAAAGAATGAGAATGCTATGTTCCCACTCTCCTCTCTCTCTGTGTAGATGGCTCTCTTCATTACTGAACAACTGGAACTGGTTTGAATCATCTCATTTCAACAAGAATTTATATAGTTTCTAAAATGTGCAGGAACGATGATAGATGATGTGATTTTTTTTTCTTGTCTAAATATGAATTTTCTTGAGTGTAGGGAAGGCCATGTGAAAATGTCCTTCAAGAATGCAGATTATCAGTTGATCTATAAATTATAGTTTGCTTAAAATATTTTTTTCAGTTGATAAAAATCTATTTTCTTTCCCTTTAAGTTATACTTTTGCTTTCACTTGAAGGGAAAAGAGGAAAAAATGAAAACCCTTGTAATAAATATGCAAACATTTTTTTTTCTATTTGGCCATTTCCACAAGATGTATGTCTCAGTTGACACCCTGAGTCTATCCATCACATATCTGTCAGGATATGGGTAGTATGTTTCATAAATCCTCTGAAATTTTGGTTGTTCATTACTGTTTATAAGAGTTCATAAGTTTTTTTTTACAATAGTATTTTATTTTGCCAAATACATGTAAAGATAGTTTTTGTATTCACTTTTGTAAGACTTTATGTCCTAATTTCATTCCCTCTCTTCCTTCCCTCCTTCCCTAATCTGATATAGGTTAAACATGTGAAATAATTTTAAGCATATTTTCATTTTTGTCATATTTTACAAGAAAAACCAGACCAAAAAGAGAAAAAAAAACACAAGAAAGGAAAAGCAAACAAATAAAAAAGGTGAAAATTCTGTGCTTCAATCCACATTCAGTCTCCATAGTTCTCTTTCTGGATGAGGATGGCATTTTTTATCTTAAGTCTCTTGCAATTGTCCTGAATCACCACATTGCAGAGAAGAGCCAAATCCATCACAGTTGATCATCACATAATCTTGTTATCACTATGTAGGATGTTCTCCTGGTTCTGTCTATTTCATTCAGCATCAGTTAATGAAAGTCACATTTCTGAAATCAGCCTGCTCATCATTTCTTATAGAAGAATAATATTCCATATATTCATATACCATAATTTATCCAGCTATTCCCCAACTGATGGGCATTCCCTCAATTTCCAGTCTCTTACTAACACAAAAAGAGCTGCTATAAACATTTCTGCACATGTGGGTCCTTTTACCTCTTTAATGATCTTTTTGGGATACAGATCCAGTAGAGACACTGCTAGATCCTTATGCAAAGTTTTATAGCCCTTTGGGCATAGTTCCAAATTGCTCTCCAGAATGGTTGTATCATTTCACAACTCCACAAATAATACATTAATGTCCCAGTTTTCCCCCATCCCCTCCAGCATTTGTCATTGTCTTTTTTCTGTTTTTTTTTTTTTAGCCAATCTGAGGGATATAAAGTGATACCACAGAATTGTCTTAATTTGCATTTCTCTAATCAATAGTGATTCAGAAAATTTTTTTCATATGACTATATGAGGTCTTTATCAAAAACATAGTGTTCTTAGGTCTTAAAGTTGTTTTTGTCATCCAGGGGCCATATTAGAAGTGAGCACACTTATAGAAGCCTGAGTTACATTTATATTCATAATGTAATTATCATATAAATTGCTCCTCGGTTTCTTCCTATTTCATTCCATGTCAGTTCATATAAGTCTTCTCAGGTTTCATAGAAACCTCATCATTTTTTTTAATTGAGACTAGATCTTCCAATTTTGCCCATCCTGGAAGTACCACAAGCACTTATTCCGCTTCTATTTGGCACTTTCTGACCTGGGCTGGTTTGCCTCTCCTCAGGCAACCTAATTCTGAAGCTCACTACACTGGTTGCAGATTTAGTGCTGACCTATACAATTAATTACCTTTAGCCTTTCTAAAACTCTGAACTCCTAAACTCAAGTGACCCACTAGACTCAGCCTTGCAATAGGAGAGATCAAAAGTGTATGTCACCTTTTCCCAACCTTCAAAATTGATTACAGCACAAACTATTCCATTACCTTCATACACCATAATTTATTCAACCATTCCTTAATTGATTTCCATGATGCATTTTTCCAGTTTTTTGCCACCATAAAAGGAATTGCTACTTTTGTGCATATGATTCCTTCTCTTCTTTCTTTAACTCTGCACTATTGTTAAGTTAAATGTCACACATGATTTAGTAGCTTTTAGGACCTGGTTGCAAATTCAAAATGTCTGGACCAGTTCAGAGTTCTACTGACAGTGCTGTAACATACCAGTTTACCTGATTTCCCACTTCCTTTCCAGTATTTTTTTTTTGCCAATTTTGCTAATGTAATAGACTTCAACTGATTTAATTTATGTTACTATCTTAGAGAGTTATGTGGGACACTAAGAGGTTAAATAACTTCTTTGGGATCATATAGTCAGCACATTTCAGAGGGAGGATTTGTACTCAGAGCTTGAATACCAGGCAGGTCTGCTACCCATTGTACCATAAGCTGGTAAGGGCTCAGAAGGTGAGGATATAAAAACATAATGAAGAAGAATTCTGCTCTCTAAATAACTTACGTATGACACTGGACAATCATTTTGGCTTTTTTGGCCTTAGTTTTTTCATCCCTATGATCTAGCTATGTTGAACTATGCAGTGTCTCTAACTCCACTCTCCCCCCACCCCAATCTCTATGCATTGGTATGGACTGATTTCCATGCCTGGAATCTGTACCTTCTTACCTTGGCCTTTTAGTTTCAATGGCTTCTCTAAAAACTCATTCAAGTCTCACCATTTAGAGGAAGTCTTTCCTGCTCTTCCTTCATGCTATTGTTTTCCCTTTTTCAGATTATCTTCATCCTTCTGAATCTATTTTATGAGTGCCTAGTTATTTATAGGTTTTCTCTTGTATAGAATGTATACTCCTTGAAGTTAGTGACAGTATTGTTAATTTTTTTGTATCCCTAGAACATAGTACATGGCCTGGTACCTAAGTATATACTGAATAAAAATGCCTTTTGATTGCATGACTAATAGGTAAAATAAAAAGACTGCATTAGGAACATGGAGAAATATAACACTGGGATGCTTTTATATAGTATGGTACTCATATCACACCAAGGATTAAAAATAATCACATGTACAAATTTAAGAGGGCAATGATTTAGTTAAACCGCAGTGTGACATATTTGCTAAAAGAGATATTGCAGTATTAGGCTTCTTTAATGAAAGTATTGAACAGGAAGAGAAGAGCTTGCTGGAATGCTTTGGGGAAAACACAGGGCTTTTTTGTTTCAGATTTTCCCTAGAAACAAGGGTTCATTTGCTGTAATAACATTAGTTTTCAATGGTACTTGGACTCAATGGCTTGTGAGGTCTCTTCTATCTGTAGGACTGCGATACAATGATGCTCTAACTTTGAGACACGAGGCACATAAAAAAAGGCACAGCTAGCCCACCCTCTGCCTTTCTCACCTCTGAAGAATTATCCAAGTGGCAGTGGAGAGGTTTGTGGTAGGTTTTGCAACAGATTGAAGGTGGTAACCAAGAGCTTTTCAAGAACAATGGTATAAAGGATGTTATTAGAAAGAGATATGGTGGGAAAACAAGTGGGCTGATCACCCACCTGGGGAATAAAGTGTATGCTATCATTGTAGCATCAAGAAAACTAGAGGTAGACTTCCAGCAGGAGTATTTTAAATGGATGCTTTCTACTTGATAGTTTTATAGGAATACATTTTTAGAGTCATGTAAATGAGAAGGGTATGGATTAATTGTGATTTGCATTATTAGAAGAAATACTCACATTGATGAGAATACAGATCTATCAAAAATGATGGCAACATCTGAGCCCATTCTGCACCAGTTATCAACATCTGGCAAAAGGAATTTGCCAAATTGAAGGATGTTGAGACCAAGGGAGGTAGAATGGTGAAATTTCTGTAAATGTCTGGGTGTGGTAGCACATGGCTATAATCTATGTTGGGGGAGGAAGCTGAGATTGATGGATCACTTGAGCTCAGGCGTTTTGTGCTATAGTAGATCTAAAGTTAATCAGGTGTGTGTTTTAAGTCCTTGTGGTAAGCCCCTAGGATGAGAAGGTGTAAGCAGCCTGCTTCAAGAGTAGTAAACTGGCTGAGGTTAGAAAATAGAGCAGGTCTTCAAGCTTCCATACTTAATCATTATAGGCATCAAAATCATGAGTGACTAAGTTCCAACCTGGGCAAGATAGGGAGGCCGAATGTAAAACACAAAACCAACAAAATGTAGTATGGAAATTGTGACATATTTTCATTTATATTCATTCATTCATTGGGTATTTACTGAAGACTATCATATTCAAAGCACTGAGAGATACATAAAGATAATTCAGATCTTGGTGGAATTTATCATTTAATAGAGAAGATAAAATCTTTATACAAATGTCTGTAATGCAAAGTAACAGATACAAAGTGCTTTATAAATTACAATAACAATATGTTTCGGCAGCTAGATGGTATGGTGGATAATATGCCAGACTTAGAGTTGGAAACATTTGAATTCAAATCTGGCCTCTGATACTTATTATTTGTGTGATCATGGGCAAGTCACTTAATCCTATTTGTCTCAGTTTCCTCATATGTCAAATGAACTGGAGAAGCAAATGGTAAACGCTTTCTGTATTTTTTTAAAGAAAATCCCAAATGGGATCTTGAAAAGTTGACAGAACTGAAAACATAAACATAAACATTTAGGTTGCTTCTGATTCCAACAGAAATCAATTAAGGAAGACCCCATGAGGGAGGTTATAATTGAGAAAGGTTTGTATGGTGTGTAGGAATGATTTAAAGTGTAGGGATATTTATAATAAAGAAGACTTAGCAGGGACGTGTTATTTAACACCTGAGTTATATTGAACAAGATACTCTTCACTTGAGACTAATCAAGTTGACTTCTACGGTTCATTCTAGCTCCAAGTCTAGAATGCTATTCTGTTTATCAGTCAGTACTTGCTATGTTCCAGGTACTATACTAAAAATTGGAAATGCAAGAAAGATAAATACAAGGTCCCTACTTTCAAGAAGCTCACATTTTAGTGGAGGAGACAACATTCAAAAATTAAGTACATCTACAATTTTTAGAATGGAGATGGGAAGTCATCTTAAAACTAAGCTGCTAGCAGTAGTGAGATCCAGTTTTTTACTATATTACTATATCCAGTTTTAGACTATATTTACCAATTAATGATGCTAAAGGAGGAGGATTGCCCAATGTAAGGAGCTGCTTCTAAATATCATCCTTCTTTGTGTACAAACCGTTTCAAACAATTAAGAACTACTAGAAGACTGATGATCCAACTAGAGTAAGACATTTTCCACTGAGGAACTTTCCTCTTCTGAGTTTAGCTGTGCAAATAAAACCATACTGTGGAGATTGACTGGGATTTTTCAGGTAGACAGACCTATTGAACTTTTGAATCCAGGTTGGTGGTGGTGATTTGCAGCTGGAGCTGTGTTTTCCCTGGGAGTTCTCTAGTCTCGAAGGTGATGGATGGGCACCTCTCAGGCACAGTTCCTTGATCAATAAGCCATAAAGTCTCAAATTGTTTTGTTAGATCCATTGATCAAATCCATTGGATTTGTCCCAACTCTTTTATTGTTGAGGCAGAAAAATGCAATGCTTGCCCTTCCTGGCCTCTCTCCCTTTTCCATAAACACTTCCACTTGGCCTCCTACAAGTATGGGGCAAATGAAAGGGACAAGAGAAGACAGGATTAATTCCAGGTTGAAAATGCTATCAACATACGATTTCTCCTGCACAAAAATTATGTGTGGAAATAAGTATGCATATATTCGATTTCTTAAGTATTTTAACATAATTAACATGTAGTGGATATCCTGCCATCTAGGGGAGGGGTGGGGAGTAGGGGGGAAAAATTTGTAACAGAAAGCTTTGTAAGGGTTAATGTTGAAGAATTACCCATACATATGTTTTGCAAATAAAAAGTATTAATAAAATTAAAAAAAATAAAAATAAAGCAAAAAAATATATAAAAAAAGAAAATGCTATTAACAACCAGAGAAAGTGAATTAAAGCATATTCTCACTAGAAATTTCTCTCTGTTTCTCTGTTATAGGAATTCTGTCTTTTGTTGTTGAAAAGTTCTCAATATGATGTTGTGGAAGGAGCAATGAATTTGTCCTCGGAGGACTCAGGTTTGATTCTCAGTATTTATTGATCATGTGACTTTAGGTAAGTTGATTGATCACTTTGGGACTCAGTTTCCTCTTGTACAAAATGAAGGATTGGACAAAAGCCTTCCAAGGCTCCTTCTTTTTCTAAATTTATGATGCTGTGACTTAGAATCTTTTTGCCTTTCTTTTTGTCCTCTTGGGATATGGGTAATGGAAAGTTGCTACATTGGAATAGAGTAGGTTTTCTTTGCTTCAATAACTGGGCTTCCTTACATACATATAGCATTTAAAGAATTGCTAAGTTCATCAGCTATATAGAAGGGCAGAAAGCAAATACCATTTACTCTTTATTTATTTATTTGATTTATTTATTTAAAAGCCTGTTGACAAAAGACCTCTGGTTTGTGTACAATAAATAAAATAATTCAATTAAATATAGCTCCAAGACTGGCTCCCAATGCCCATGACGAAAGCACACAACCACACACACACACACACACACATACACACACACACACGCGCGCGCGCGCATGTAGAGCTAAAGAAGATAAACATTGCCATACAAGAGGACTGAGGCCTAAGGGAATTTAGGCAAAAAAAATAATCAAAGCTAATCTAAGTAAATAAAATATAGTCTTCTTGAAACTAAAGATATTTGGCTCCCTGAGTGAAGCAATCTGCCTTAGATAATTAAGCATTTTCCTTTCCAATTCATTCACCTAGTCAATTAAATTCAATTTATTAAGCACCTACTGAGAAGCAGTGTGGCGTAGTAGATGGAGAGCTAGTCTAGGCAGGAAGAGCTGAGTTCTTGCCCTTGCCACATACTGGTTACATTGAGCCCAAACAAATTATTTAACCTTTCAGTAGATGATCCAGGGAATACTCTAAGGCTCTAGTTGCAGGCAGTTTCTGATCTGAATTGGTAGATGGAGTTCCTAAAAGTGAACTCCCTACATTGATCATATCATATGTATCTGGTCTTCTCTATTCTACCTTCCTTTTCTGGCTTAAAAAATCCAAATAACAATTTCCCTCCATCAGCCCCCCCAAAAAAACCCCAGCAACAACCTATTATACACATTATAGTTCAGTGCTGAGATGCTCAAATTCGCTAATGATAGTCTTGATGTGATTATTCCCTCCAACAATTCAGGTTTCTATCCACCCAAGTCCTATCTGTGCTTTTCTTGCTTATGTCCATTCATGGCTCACTACAGTATGTCCAACTATTATTCAAGGAACCTTCCTCTAGTTCTTAACATTGAGCAAGAACAGTGGACTATGAAGGGTTTCCATCAATTAACACCACTGTAGCCTCACAATCTTTTCTCTTTCTTTCATATATATCTTTTATGATATCCTGTATACCACTTTTCCTTTGTAATTTCTTGTTTAGGAACTGTAAAAGCCAGCTCCAGCTATTTTCATGATATTTAACTTCAGTACTTTAGTGTTATGACACCATTGGAAAAATGTTGGTATTAAATTAAAAGATGGGCCTTTCAAAGAGAAGCTCACTATGGTGAGAGCAATATGCTAACTTGCATAATCCTCCCTCCTCATATATGTTACATTATTTTTTTCCTTAAAAAGGATAGAAATATGGCTGACTCAAAGGCCTTAAATCCTACTGACTACTGACATCATTTTTGGGTCCCCAAAGAACAAGGTAGCCTTGGAGTTCAAGGTATGCTCTGAGAATTGGCTATTGGACCACGATGTATAACTTAGAGGCAGGGAAGCTTTGCTCAGTGGAATCAACTCAAGGTGTCCTCAATGAAATCCATGTTGAATAGCTTCCTGCTGTGACTAATTAAATTTCTGATTTGTTAATTGTTGAATGACTTATGAGTGTCTTGTTTAGTACTATTATTGAGTGTAAACCTACCAAGGGACTACTCTCGGAGTCATAAAAAAACTTGGCAAAATGTGTTGGGATTTTAGGTTGAAAATGCAGAGATTAAAAAAAAAAGACAGTCATTTTCTCCATGAAGTTTATAGGCTAACTGGGGAGAGGGGAGAATTTCAGGACATAGTGAATGTATTTCCTTCATCTCAATTTCACAAACATATATTAAATACCTAATTTGTACAAAGAATTGTATTAGGGGCAAAGACATAAAGACAAATACAAATCAATCTCTGTCCTTCAGGGACTTAAATATTACTGGGAGAATAATAAGTGTAAATCTAGAAGGGTACCATAACTTGAATTGGCACTGATGAGCACAAAAGGGTGAACAGGCAAAAGAGTAGAAATATTTGAAGATGAAAATAATACTTATATTAATATATTATTTTATATTAAAACTTACATTAATATCAATAAAATAAGCACTATATATAAGGCACTGGGCACTATATAGAGATATCACAAATATCTCATTTTATCTTCATAACATCCTGGGAGATAGGTCCTATTGTTATCTCTTTTTTATTGTTGAGTGAATTAAGGCAGACAAAGGTTAAGTGGCTTGCTCAAGGTGAGATAACTAGGAAGTGACTTAGGCTGGATTTGCTTTTGGATTCTAAGTTTATCCACTGCATTATTTAGTTGCCTCTGACAATTATAATTTGACAACATTACTATTGTTATTATTAATAATATCATTTTATGGAACTCTTAGGTTTTACAAAGCACTTTACAAATATTATTTTATATGATCCTCACAACTCTGATAGGGCATCATTTTAAGGTGAGAATTTGAGAAATAAATCTATAAAAATGGGTTCTTGCTAGATCATGGAAGGCTTTAAATGTCAGACTAATCAGTTAATAAATCAGTTAATAAACACATATTATTTTTTCACTCTGTGGTGAACCCAAGCACTACAAATGAAGCCAGAAGCAAGTCCTTCAAGGGGTTTACAACCTAATAGAATAGACAACTTACAAGTAAATATGTAAATATATGATATATACAGTATAAATGGAAAGTAATTTCTCAGGGAAGGCAGTTAAATGCTTCTGAGTTTTGATGAAGTCAAAGATATGAATAGCTTCGTCGTCATTTTAGGAAGAATAAGAATGCATATTTTGGAAGGTGAGAGGGTTGAAAAGTTTGAGGCTAAGTCCATCAGGATGGATATAGAACTTTACAAGTTGGATAGAGGAAAGGATAAAAAAAAAGATGATGAATCAGGTATAGAACCAAGATGGTACCCTGAGAAGAAGAAATATGGCTTAAACTTCCCAATATAACTCCTCTACAAAGATGTAGAAATATAGCAGACTGAATCCTGAACAGGAACTTCAGGGAAAAAAGAATTATAGTGTGTCATATTTTTGGTCCAAGTTACTATAGGGAGATAGAAAAAGAGTTCTGTTTTTTACTGGGAATGTGGCCTGTTCAGAGTTATTTTATTGGAGAAGACCCAGTACACAGGACCTGAAAGAAGACTGAGGCCATGCACCAGGGAAAGTAAATGTCCCAGACCCATTCAGGAGGACATTGACCTTATAGAGGATGTGGTATTAGGTCCCACTTGGCAGTGCTATTGCTCACTATTCAATTCCAGGTCATAGATCTGGTAGGGGGTGGGGAAGAAGGGCAAAGAGAGGACTTTTGCATGGACATGGCATTGCACAGGAAGAAGTAGTCTCAGACATTAAACTGTACTAAATAAGGAATAAGTTCAGAAATAGGCAATAGTTCTGTGGCTATAATTCCAGGAGCTGAGTGGGATCTCGACTTGAAGTTCCAACTTAGTCTGAATCCTAAAGCAGAATAACCAGGGCATGAGACCCAGATCAAATTGGGATCTTGTAGTTTTGTAATTCTTCAGCTTTCCAGTTGAGTGAAAAGAAAAAAAAATTATCATGTGCCCAACAGACCACAAAAGAGGATTCAATATAAAACTAAAAATTCCTATTTCAAGAAAACTTACATAATAACTATTACAGTGCTCCCTCCCTTCTCCCCTCAAAAAAGCTGTTTGACTTTTCTTTCCTTCCTTGTTAGTTTTCTTTTGTTCTTTGCTGTGCACTTTTTACTTTATTCACCCCACACTCTCTAAAGAAGGCTACAATTAAATACATATATGCATAAATAAACAGACACATATATGCAAATATATACTTTAATAGTTCTAAATAGTGACAAAATAGTGATAGAAGTATTGCACAGAACCTAATCCAATCTAAGAATTTTCAGAACTCAGACTAGAAAGGCAGTTATTACATTTTGTCCTGGATCACCACTTTAGGAGAACTGAAAGCTTTTAGGTCCCCAGACTATCTCTTCCTGACATCCTGGAACAACACAACACTTGGTCTCTAAGAATTCAATAGAAGGACCCAAATGGACTAAAGTCTAGTCTCAACATACTGTTCTAATGTGTGCAGAACTTCACTCTAATATGAAGACCAAAATCAGGAAGTAGGTTGGGAAAATGAGCAAGCAAACAAAAAGAATCCCACCTCAATAGCTGTTATGGTGACAGAGATGATTGACACAATCTCAGATGAAGAGAATGACTCCAAAACATCTATAAGAAGTCTCACAGAAAAATCCCACTTGGGCACAAATCCAATCAAAATTTTTGGAAGAGATGAAGCAAGAATTAAAAAAAATTAAAATGAGTCTAAAAACTAAGTAAGAACATCAGAAGATAAAAAAGAGAAAAGGAATGAAAACTAAGGAAGAAATATTCTGAATGAGAATTAATGCCTTGGAACAAGTGATATAAAATCTTACTTAAGAAAAATAATTCCCTCAAGCCACTCTTCAATAGATAAGTGGTCAAGGGATATAAACAGACAATTTTCAGATGATGAAATTAAAACCATCTCTAGTCATATGAAAAGTTGCTCCAAATCACTATTGATCAGAGAAATGCAAATTAAGACAACTCTGAGGTACCACTACACACCTGTCAGATTGGCTAAAATGACAGGAAAAGATAACGATGAGTGTTGGAGGGGATGTGGGAAAACTGGGACACTAATACATTGTTGGTGGAACTGTGAACGGATCCAGCCATTCTGGAGAGCAATTTAGAGCTATGCTCAAGAAGTTATCAAACTGTGCATACCCTTTGACCCAGCAGTGTTTCTACTGGGCCTATATCCCAAAGAGATCTTAGAGGAGGGAAAGGGACCCACATGTGCAAGAATATTTGTCGCAGCCCTTTTTGTAGTGGCTAGAAACTGGAAACTGAAGGGATGCCCATCAATTGGAGAGTGGCTGAATAAATTGTGGTATATGAATGTTATGGAATATTATTGTTCTGTAAGAAACGACCAGCAGGACGATTTCAGAGAGGCCTGAAGAGACTTTCATGAACTGATGCTGAGTGAATCGAGCAGAACCAGGAGAACAACAATATTACATGATCATTTCTGATGGACATAGCTCTTTGCAAGAAAGAATTGTCTCAAACCAGTTCCAATTGTTCACTGAAGAAAACCATATACATCCAGAGAGAGGGATATGAAATGTGGACATAACATATTCATGCTCTTTATTGATGTTTGCTTGCATTGTGTTGCCTTTCTCTGATTTTCTTTTTTTTTGTAGATAGGATTTTTTTTTGCACAACTTGGCAAGTATTTCAACATTATTAACATGTAGTGGACTTCCTGCCATCTAGGGGAGGGGAGGGGATTGGGGGTAAAAGTTGTAATGGAAAGCTTTGTAAATATCAATGCTGGGGAACTACCCATACATATGTTATACAAATAAAAAGCTTTAATAAAAAAAAAGAAAAAGAATTCCCTTAAAAAAGTGCTGTCCAAATACATTTTAAAGATTTATAAGGCACAAAATATTACAGTACAAAAATTGAAAAAGCACCTAGAAGAAAATGTATGTATTATATAGTAAAAAAGAATAACTTTCCTTGAAAATAGATCGAAGAGAGATAATTTAGGAATCATACAATTATTTGGAAGCCATCTACCTATACCCCAAAAAGCCTAAAATCACATTTTAAGAAATCATAAAGTAAAATTTACCAGCTATCTTTAAAAAAGGTTACAGTGAAAATAGGTTGAATCCACTGATTACGTCCTGAAAGAAAACTCCAAGCTAGTATCCCCAGGAATATAATAGCCCAAATCCTGAGGTTCCAGACCAAAAAAAAAAGTTCAATCAGCCCAAAAGAAAAAATAAAATCAAGGCTCAAGAAGCCACAGTCAGAATCACATATCTTTTAGCTTCTATCTCTATCAATAAGTGGGGAGATTGGAAAGGGATACCCAGAACACATGATACAAATGCTTTGTTTTGTTTTTTGCTCCTCACAATGCTGGGAAGTAGGTGCTATTATTAACATCATCCCTTTTGATGATATAAATCAGAAAGGATACTTGTATTATGCCCTTCTATAGAGGGACAAAAGAAATTAAGAGAAGAAAAAATATTGGGAAAGGTTGGAGTGAAATAAACATTTAACAGTTATAACCATGAATATTGAATATGAATGGGATGAACTTGCTTGTAAAATGAATGATAATAGAATGGATTGGAAGCTAGAATCCAGCAGTATAATGTCAACAAGGAACATAGTTGAAACAGAAAAATGCACGTTGAGTTAAAGTAAGAGACTGAAGCAAACTTTTATACATAAAGGAATATGGAAAATGGGTAGAAATGATTATCTCAGATAAAGCAACAGCAAAGAAGATTTAATTAAAAATAATAAATGGGATTTTACTGAAAGGTTTTATAGGCTATGACTTAATATAATGAACCCAAAAACATGGTATCTAAAAACTTAAAAGAAAAGGTAAAGTATAAGGGGAAATAGACACTAAGACTACAGTGGGAGAGAGGGAGGATCTCAATTTATCCCTCTCAGACCTCAATAGATCTAACCTACAAAAAAAACCCCAAAATAAAGCAAAAAAAATTGAAGAAAATGAATAGAATTTTAGAAAAGTTGCATATTATTGAAGTCTGGAGATTAATGAATGAAAATAGAAAGGAGCATTCATATAGTTAGCAATTAAAAAAAAACTTGACATATAAAGGCATAAAAATGACAAAGAAAAAAATAAAATTATTAAATTTATCTATTGTGGATCATAATGTAATGCAAATTATGTTCAGAAATCACTAATGATACAATTTAAATTCACTGGAGACTATATAATAAATCTAAAGAAAAGGTGAATCAAAAAAGAAATCTATAATTTTTTCAAAGATACTGACAATAAGTAGAAATACATTAAGATTTTTAGATGCTGCCAGATCAGTCAATAGGGGAAAATTTACATTTTTAAACACTATTATCAATAATAAAGAGAACAGATGACCAAGTTGATCATACAACTAAAATAAACAAAAGCCTTAAAAAAACCCCAAAATTAAGAACTCCTAAGTAAACATCAAATAAAAAAATTAAGAAAACTGAAAACAAAAAATAAATCCAATGAATTAGAAAATAAAACTATCAGATAGTTTCATGACAAAAAATAAAATAGATGCTATTAGTTAACATAGCTTAAAAATAAAAACCAAATTACCATGATCAAAAATGGACAAGGCAAATTTAATTGCTGAAAAAATGCTGAAGAAAATAAAATTATTAGGAACTATTTTATGCAACTGTTTACCAATATAATTTATCTCTAAATGAAATAGATGAATATTTAAAAATAAATATAAAATGTCCATCTTAGAGCAATATTTAAGAAACAAAATGCTCTAATCATAGAAAAAAATTGAAATTTTTATAAATAAATTCTCAAAGTAAAAACTATGTGTGGGAAAACTTAGTCTTAAAGATTTATAAGTAAATTTATTAAACATTTAAAAAAATTTCAAATCTGCATAAACTATTGGAAACAATAGGGAAAGAAGGATTCTATCAAATTTCTTCTTCGATAGACAGTCTTGATAATAAAAACACGGAGAATCAAAAAAGAAAATTATAGACCAATATCCCAAATATGTATAAATACAAAATTTTAAAATTAAACATTAGCAAGGAGATTATATCAACCTATACAAAGATTACATATTATGGCTTGGGGGGATTTATATCACGTATGAAGAGCATATTTTCTAAATATTAGAAAAATGCTAATATATTTGATCATATAAATAACAAGACCAATAAAAATCATGTGATTATATCAAGAAATACAGGAAAAACAAAAAACAAAAAAAATTGTGACAAGATAGAACGTCTAATCCTGCTAAAAATACCAGAAAGAATGGGAATAAGTAGAGTAGGAGGTGTGAGTGAAAGATAATGAATTCTGTTTTGGATTTATTGAATTTCAGACATTTATAGGACTTTCGGGTGTTTAAAAGGCAATTCTAGATGTGAATTTGGAGTTTAGAAGAGAGTTGGGTCTAGCTAGATCTGAGAATTAGTAGCACAGAAACAATAATTGAGTCAATAGGACAGATGAGATCATCAAAAATAGTATAGAATGAGAAGAAATAAGGGTGCAAGACAAAGTTTTGGGAGATATCTAAAATTAGTGGGCATGAACTCAATGAAAATCCAACAAAAAGAGACCAGAAGTTAGATAGGTAGAAGGAAAACTGAGAAAGCAGTGCCATGAAAATCTAGATAGAAAGCCATATCGAGGAGAAGTGCTTGCTTGACACTGTCAAATGATTCAAAGAGGTCAGAAAGGATAAGGATTGAAAAAATCAAAATTAAGAGATTTGACATCCGTACTGGAAAAAGAATCAAAGAATAAATGGTCTAAAAGAGAAAACTTTCTGTGAATTAAGAAATGATAAAAAGTGTTTAAGAGAAAGATATCTACAATAAAAGAAAATTTCTTAATAATGGACATGAATGTTGGTTCTGAAGGTCACAGTGGTAGTCCAAGACAGAAGATAGGATTAAGTTGTATTGGACTGAAAACATTGGGAGATATAGTAAGGAAAAGGGGGTATTTGCCTTGGCTCTGATGGTAAATCTGAAATATAGAAAATTAGGAGAGCAGAAGCTGGAAATTTCATAGCTGTAGGGATTTTCCTGCTTTGTCTACTAAATTGGCCCTAGGTTTTAATTAGAATTTTTGTGAAGATTTATTTGCTCTGGGTCTCTCAGGTGCAGCCTCCTCAGATTAGCAGAGCTCTAATGGTAATGTTGTAGAATAGTAGAAGAGTCCTGAAGAGGTTGTCATTTTCCAATGGACTACTCAGTTGATGGAGGTAAGGCAACTTCTCCTCAGTTTCCTCATTTGTAAAACAAAGCAAAACCAAACTTCTTAATGTCATTATGGACTTTATAAAATGATATAAGTAAAATGCTCTATAAACCTTTAAGCACCACCTAAATCTTAACTATTATCATCATCATCATAACCAATTATTGTCATCTCCATCATTATCACTATCACCATCACAAATATCATCATTGTTGTCATCATCATCATTATCGTTATCCATAAGGCATGGAAAGACGGATAGTAATGGAAGCCAGAATGGGTATTTACTGAAAACACTCTCTCATTCTTGGCCACTTCCAGCAGGGGAAACCACATCTTTCTTCAATTACTCACCATAACAGTGTTCACTGAGAAAATGAGGGGTGATCATACCTATTACTATCCACTTTTCAGGTTGAGGTGAGAAGAGTGCTTTGTAACTTTAAAGTAACATAGAATTGTTTTCCCCCATTTCTGTGGTACTCTCCAAACTTAAAATGAATTACTTCTTCCTTTCTTTTTGACTTATAATTACAAAGTCCACAGATCAGGAATATGATTATAGAAGTTTTAAAATCTGAATTCTTAAGAGTTAAATTGAGTCTGTACACACACACACACACACACACACACACAAAGACTGAATGATCATCATTGTTAGCCTGCTAGAGAATTAGACTAAAGAGAATATATAATAAATGCTATTGTGCTACAAGAAATGATGGAGATCATTTCACAGAAATTTGGGAAGACTTGTATGAACTAAAGTTTAATAAAGTGAACAGATCTGGGAGAATGTTTTATACAATAACAATGATATTATAAAGACAAACAACTTTGGAAAGCTTAGGAACTTATAATTAACACAAAGACCAACCATGATTTCAGATAGTTCATGATGAAATATACTACTCACCTTCAAATGGGGAGATGATGGATTCAGAATTGAGATTAAGGTGTAGTCTTATCATTATTTGAAAGATCAATACATGAATTTGTTTTGCTTGATACATTTTGGTTTTGTTTTTCTTGCTTTGTCAATGGGAAGAGGAGGGACAGGTAAGCAAGAAAGACTTTAGAATAGAAAATAAAATTGATTGAAATAAAAAATTAAAATTAAGAAAGGGAATGTCCAGAAAGCTAGATGTATAGGTCCTTTCTATATCCATAGGCCCTGGAGAGGTAAAACTTCTAAATATTTCAATCATGTATGCAAGTTTGAATCATGATGGATTCTGAGTCCATCACTTCTATTTGGAGGGGAGTAGCATATTTCATCAAAAGTCATCTAGAATTGTGGTTGCTCTTTGTGTTAAGTTCTTCAGAATTTTTTTGTTCTTTAGGTTTTTTAAAAATTAAATTAAATTATTATTTTTTTTAACATTTTAAGTTTCAAATTGTCTTCCCCAATCTGTCCCCACCCCATATGAGAAAAGGCCATATTTGATACAGATGTATAGACATAGATGATAGATAGATAGATGTTTGGATAAATAAAGAGATAGATTAAATTAATTGATTGATTGATAGATACATATAGACATTTATAAAAAAATGCATACTTTTAGTTATCAGTTGCCTTGATTTTTCTCCTGTGGAAGTAGATAGCATCTTCCTTCATGGAGTTCCTAAGTTTTCAGTTGTTTGTTTACATAAGAAAAATTTTTTGGAGGGTATACTCAATATTTTTAAAAGTATAAAGGATTTATGAGATCAATAAATTTGAACATAGTTGAACTAGTTGTTTTTTTTTTCTGGCTTGGAAATTCTAAATATAACATGAGTACAATTTCAGCCACATCTTTGAGCCCCACAAAGGTTTGTTAAGTACTGATGGGGGTTGGAAAAATGATGGGGCTGGGCTGGGGGTTGAAAGGGTTTCCAGGCTGGGAGCCCATGATAAATGGGACACAAATTCCTGAGAAAATAAGCACAGCTGAATTCTGGCAAGACATCTTAAAGGGTTAGCAACACCAGTCTCGGCATTAAATAAGACAAGAGACATGAGTTGCCAGAGTTTCAAGTTAATTGCTGGCACCTATATTTATGCATTTGATCAGAATTGAGATGGGGAATTCTCCTTGCCCTTCATAGCCTGTCAACAGATCAGGTGAAATATGGATCTTGAGAGTGAATGCAAACCTTTTTATAGTCAAAGAGAACATGATGCAATGTTTTATGACCCAGAAAATACAACTTTTTGCTCATTCTATGTGTCTAATTTTTTATATTCAATTCAATTAGGTGCATTTTTACTTAGGGCTTTCTCTGAGTTCTACAGCTAAACAAAAGACAATTATAAAGGTTCTGCCCTCAAGGAGATTATCTTTTGGGGGGGCATTAATGATGCAGATATAGAAAAGCATGCAAGGTAGAAGGAAATGAGGACAAAGGAGAGAGATCCAAACCAAAATCACTGGGGAATTGTGGGGAGGACAAGAACCTATTTGGGAAGGCAAGGGGATAAAGAAAGGCTTTTTTAGAGGAGATAAAACCTGAGTTAGGTCTTGAGAGCAGAGAAGGATTTTGATATATTGTGATAGAATATGTTCCAGATATGGAGGATGGCCTTTGTGAATACAAGGAGGCAAGAGAATGCTGGTATAAAATATCTATTTGTCATAACTGGTGAGGTTTCATAAGGTTTTAATTACAGTTTTGCAAGAGATAGATACTTATATATTATCCAAATGTGGATTATCCAACTACTAAATTATCTGCAACACACTAAGCCCTGGATGCCTTCTGTCTAATAACCAATATGTCTCAGGACTGTGCCCTTGGCTCAGGGAATTGCCAACCAATTTGAAGAAAGATGCAATCAAATGCCATTTTATTGTGGTTAGGATTGGGGACTGTCTGGATCTGTATGTGTGTGTTTTTTGTTTGTTTTTTAGTATAGTATAGAACTTCTGGTACCAAAAAAACCCCCCAAAAACACCTGCACTGATGCAAAATAGTAACTCATTTAATTTACTTTTTTATTAAAGCTTTTTATTTTGAAAACATATGCATGAATAATTTTTCAACAGTGACCCTTGCAAAACCTTGTGTTCCAAATTTTCCCCTCATTTCCCCCACTCCCTCCCCTAGATGGCAAGTAATCCAATATATGTTAAACATATTAAAATATATATTAAATCCAATATCATATATAATTTTCAATCTTAGCAAAATACTAAGGATAATGGAGTTCAAACATGTTTGATTCAATACCTCCACAAGTAAAACATTTTTGAATATATACCTGTTATATTTGCATGTTATTTACACCCACACTGCTTACATATACTACCATGCTATTAATTTGAACAGAAGTAGAGATATAAAAAGATAAAGATAAAATAACATTTTGATAATATTTTGCCAGTTGTAGAAAACCTTTTTGGTCTCATTAAAATGTTGTGATCAATGATTATTTGTTTGATGAGAGTAAAGTGATTAAAAATGCCTCATTATTTTTGAAAATCTTGGTTTAATACTTTATAGTAAAGCAATGTGAAGGTCTGGTTCTAAATTTGCTTTATTTTGATATTTGGTTTTATCAGATGTCAGAGCTGAAAAATATACCTCATAAAGGGAAGTTACAAATGGTAGAGAATCACTGACTAGCCTTACTTAATCATGCTGCTCATTTTTCAATTCCATCACATTATGCAAAAGTTTTTGTTTCAAATTCAGCTAATCACTTCTTCTTGCAGATTAATTGGAAAATGTTGACATTTTATACTTTTAACAAATGGGTTCAGAGTCCATGGAAACTCTTAATTTGGAAGAATTTTAAATAGTTTAGAAAATTTGTTTTCAAGTTTTTTATGTGTTGCAGATAGGATAGTTTCAATAGTGATATATATAGACATTGATTGTTCTCCACAGCTGAAAGAGGAGAGAATATAGATCTGGGAAGACAGCATGACCAAGTATGAAAGACTTTGGATAGCACAAAAGAATGAAGATGAAAGAAAGGTTATGAGATTTAGCAATTAAGAGATCATAGGTACCTATGGAAAGGAAAGTTTCTATTCAGTGAAAAATCATAAGTAGAAGTTGAGAATCTAGGGGACTGAAATATGGTTTTGAGGGAGATAAATTTGGTAGAGGGTTGGATTTTCAAGGAAAAATATAAGCAGATCTCTAATGCAACCAGTTCACTCAGAGTTACTTACTTTTTCCTCACTGGAATTTTTTTTTTAATGTGTATGTTTATGACCATCTTTATATGTGGAGCCTTAATCTCCTGAATGAAGAGCCTACTTTCTAACAATCATCTACGTCACATATTAGGTGATTTGGGGATTAGGAAATTTTCCCCCTGACTACTGTAGATTCCTGGATCCCAGTTAGGTTATAATTTCCTAGAGTAGTGAACACATGGTACATTTATGTAAGTGCAGTTTTGAAAAGGGATAGAACAGAGGAGTATTGAGTCTTATTGGGTGAAGGGAGTGGTGCATTATCTAGTACCTGTAATGGAGGCAACTTCAAAATTTCCCATTCAGGAGATTGATTGATTACAGAATCCTTAGGGTTATACAACAGCACCCTTCAGATTATGATATTCCATACTTCTTTCCTACCTCTTCCCATAATTGCCACTACTTTGGATCCCATTGCCTGAGGGCACTTAGAGGTTAAGTGACACATCTCCACCCAGTTAACATATATGAAAGGCAGGACTTGAAACCAGGTTTTCCTCCCATATAAGACTAGTGCTTCCCCCCCTCCCGCCCTTCACTCAACCACAACTTCAAGGCCGACCACTTTTCTTCTTATGTACTCTACCTCTCAAACTGAAGTTAGATTATCTCCTGCAAAACAAAATAAAAACCTAAGATAAAAATATGTGGTATATCCCCAAATTTGGATCAACCAAGTGGATCAGTAGACAGAGTGTTTGATCTGGAACTATTAAGACCTGGGTTCAATTCCAGCTTCAGATACTTACTAGCTGTGTGACCCTAAGATAGTCACTTAACTGGGATAGTAACTTGCCTCAGAGAGCATAACACTGTCTCCTGGGATTGTTGTGAGGATCAAATGAGATAATATTTATAAAGCATTTAGCACAGTGCCTGCCATATGGTAGATGCTATATAAATGATTATTCCCCTCCTGTTCCTGCCTCCCAAACTCAATAGCAATCATATTTTAATTATCTTAATTTCTCTTTAAATTATCTTTTGAATCAAATCCAACCTCTTCAATTTATGTATAGGGAAACTGAGGCCTAAACTCATAAAAATGGATTTGCTCAAAATTACATAGGATATCTGTGGCAAAGGTAGAACTAAATAGAATCTAAAGCTTCTGACTCCCACCTTATCAAGCTTTCAACCGATAACAATTTCTTACAGAAGAACTAAATTTCGCCCCCCCCACACTCCTGATCAGTGAAGTGAAGGAAAGACAACAGACTGTAATATCAATTAGTTTAAAAGGTGTAACCATATGTGGCTACACTTCTGCCATCTGAAATAAGGTTTTGCTTCTAGTGAGCACTCACTCTGAATTGGATACCCTGTGGTGTGGCTGAGAGCATCTTGGCCAGGATGTTTCCCAATGCCCAGAGATGATTTCCTGACCCCAGTCATGCATTAACTTTCCCATGGGCAAAAGTGTTCAACCAGCTCTTGATTTTATGTGGTATTAGGGAATGGGTACAGGAGGGATAACTGAAATCCACAGAGAATCCAAAAACCTCATTGTAGCTCATTATTTAGCATCTCTCATTCTCCACCAAACCTTTTAGTAGGGCTGCTGCCAACAGAGAGCCAAAATAACTGATTTGAGTTTCCCCCTGTTTAAGTGCAAATAGGTTATAACATAGCTGGCAGCAGAAACACAGAAGGGCAAAATCCCCCAATACTCAGCTCCTTTATGTGTGAGTGATGACAGATGAAGGTTTAATTCTTATAATTCCATTTTCATCCTTGCCTCACATGAGGAATCTATGGGGAAGTCTGAATCCCCAACCCTAAATGAAGAAAGCTTGTGGAATTTTTTCTTTAAACATTTTTAAGGGTAGAATGTGCACAGACATGCTTTATACAGAATCATGAGTTTTGTCTTTGATGCTCTCTCCTTCTCTCTCTCTCCCTTTTCTCCTAAAACCTCTAGTCACTTTTCTCCTTTCTTCTTTTAATATTCCTGTAAAGACTGTCTTAGAGTAGGGTTGGATTTTTAACATTTATATTTGATTAATAGCTGCTTTGTCCATTGATTTCTGCTCTGGTTCCTCATTGTGGCATGGGGCTGATCACAGGATTTTGGTGGCATATGATCTTACTGGAGGAAGACAATGAGGAGGCAGATACAGTAGGATTTTCATGGGCAGTTCACTGCACCTCTGGGGGGGGGCAACATTTTTCATTTAGAAAATGAGAGATGGTGACATTGATCTCCAGGGATTCTTCCACTCTGATGTTCTAAGAAAGACAGGGCCAGTAGTAGAAAGAGCATGGCTGGCAAGATCCAGAAGGGATCCAGATTCAAATTTTACTGTGGCTGTGGCTGTGGCTATGTGTGCTAGGTGATGCAAACTATGTGACTATGGGGCTTGTTGGGCAGCTCTAATCCTCAGTTTCCAAATCCATAGAATAGGAATGACAGCATACAGAGTACCTGCCTCATGGAGTTGTGAGGCTCAAATAAGATTTAAGGACTCTCTTTCCTTCTCCCTCTCCCTCTTTCCCTCTTCCTTTCCTTCTCTCTCTGTCTCACTCTGTCTCAGTCTCTATCTGTCTACCTGTCTCTGTTTCTGTCTGTCTTCCTCTGTCTCTGTCTGTCTCTCTATTTCTCCATCTCTCCCTGTCTCTGCCTCTCACTCCCTCTCTCCTTCTCTATGGCTGTGTTCTATCTCTCTGTCTCTTTCTCTCTCTGTCTTTGTGTCTCTGTTTCTATAGAGTCTGTCTTGTCTCTCTCTGTCTCTGTCTCTGTGTGTATGTGTCTCTGTCTTTCTATCTCTGTCTCTGTCTCTCTTTTCTTTCTATCTTTGTCTCTCTCTGTGTTTCTGTCTCTCTATGTGTGTCTATCTCTGCTTCTCTCTCTCCCTGTCTCTTTTTTATGAGTCTGTCTCTGTCTCTCTGTCTCTCTCTGTCTTTCTGTCTTTATCTGTCTCTGTTTCGTTCTGTGTCTCTGTTTCTGTGGGTCTGTCTGTCTGTCTGTCGTCTATTTCTTTCTATCATTTTATCTCTATTATTTTATCTTCTCTCTATTATTGTTATTAGTATTATTCTGACAATTCTTACCATGCTATGAATTGAGGATTAAGGTAGTTAAAATTTTAGGAGATTACATTGGGTAGACCACTCCATGATAATTTTTTAAGGTTCAGAGGGGCTGAGACTTGCATGGTAGAGAGAATACCCACAAAGATGAAATCAGAGCTCCTTGAAATCATTCAAGTAAGTAATAGTTGCATATGGTGCAGCAGCCTAGGCCAATGCCCCTCCTGCCTCTTTCCTCTCCTCCATCTGTTTTTTGTCCCTCCCCTTTCCTATCTCCTCAACTCTTTGCCTAGTTTTCTGTCCTCCTACTTCTACTTTATTTCCTTTTGCCCCCCTTCTCCTCATATGTGACTCTATCCCTATCTCTCATATAATCATCATTTTATCCCTCTGAGTTTCCTCAACCTTTCTTTCTTTTTGGCCACTCAGTCCCTAATTCTCCATTGTTTTCAGCTCTCTGAGCCCTGGAAGTCAAATTCATCTATAAAATGGAGATAGTAAGTTTTAGTATTTATTTCTTGGGTTGTTCAGTTAAGGAAAACTCCTATTTGGCCTGTTCCAGAGTTCTTACATGTGTGTTTGTATGTATAGGTGTGGTCACCTGCATGTGTAGTCAGATGGAAGAAAAGTCTGACTAAGGGGGGGGAGGCATCCTTCAAAGACATGCAGTTTTATTTCTCCCAAACACGTGTCGTTACCAGGGAAGACAGGAAAGGGCATGCAGAACTGTGTGTGCAGAGGATTGTTGAAATGCTTTAACGAGTAGATAAGAATCATTTATAATGAGCATATTCATTTTTCCTCATGCAAATGCTACTGCTAAAGGTCTCCACTCTTAAGTAGCCTAACATTTTCTTCATTTCCACTACTAATTTGTCATCAAATTCTTTTTCTTGCAGGTACAGATAAAAACCCATTACAACAGTTCTTTAATGACAAACCTATTTCCATGCCCAGTAGATGAGCTGGAGTAAAAGTGCTTTGTTGATATTAGAACAAATTCTCTAAAATGAATAATCATGACTACAAAAGGGTTTCTCTGGTCCTTTTCTGAAAAATAATTATGCTCTAGAAGAAATTGGCTTTACTAGATACTGATTGTATAATAGTTGGAGAAGGGTAAAGAAGACATGGGATTCTTTGTAAGGGTCAGTGTTGAAGAATTACCCATACATATGTTTTGCAAATAAAAAGCTTTAAAAAAAAAAGAAGACATGGGATTACGGATTGCTATAATTGGTCCAAACCCCTTATTTCACATATAATCCATGGCCAGGGTCTCTCAAGCTCTGAGTTTATACAGATTAGGTCCAATACTGGATGATGACCTAAAATATTAAGCCTTCCTCCACTCTCAATTGTTTTTTTCTTTTAGCTTCATTGCCCTTACTCAAAGTTTACTCTGAAAAATGATCTTCAACTATAGTTTATATAAAGCCCATGCTTAGATGACTTCAAATGGGTTAATGGGTCTCCAATTCCTAATCATACACTCAAGGTAAGAATTAATCAATCACAAAGCATTTATTAGGTAGTTACCTAATCCAAGGCATTGTACTAAGGATACGATGAAATCTTCTTGAAGAGATCACATTCTAATGGAGGAGACAATAAACAAACAAAGAGTTATATACAACATGTATACAGAGTACATGGAAGGTAATTTGAGAGCAGAAGGCTAAAGTCTATTATGTACAGGTTATAGGAGCCAGAAAAGGTTTCCTATAAAAGCTGAAACTTGAACTAAGCATTGAAGAAAGTTGAGAAGTCCAAAAGGCAGAGTAAAAGGGGAAGAACATTCTAAGAATGGGAGACAGCCAGGGCAAAGTTATAGGAAAAGGAGAGGGAAGTGTCCTGTTTATGGAATTGCAAGTAAGCCAACTGGATTGTAATATGTAAAGAGGAGAGTAACATGTAAGAAGATGGGAAAGAATAGAAAGGTCCAAGTAGTGACAAGATTTAAATGATGAAGAGAGAAGTTTGTATTAAAATGATAAGGATCTGAATTCAGGTAGTGGATGTGTGGGAAGAGAAGGGGCCATAGTGAGAGATTCTGTGAAAGAAGAGATGACAAGAATTGGAAATAATTCAGATATAGGAAATAGTGGTGAAGAGAGGAGAAGAACATGAAGGTTAATAGCTTGAGTGACCAGGAGGATCATGATTTCCTAGAGGACCTTTATTTCACCCCACAGAAAGTGAAGTCAAATATGCTATGAATAGTCTATTATGGATAAGGACAAAGGAAAACTCTGCAAAAATAACCCTAGATTTAATTCTAAGACTGCACTGAAATTCCTTGTTTCTCTTTAGGGTACATTTTTATTTATATATATTAATATTAAAAATCAATATTAATGTCATAAGCATATATTTATAACAATATTTAAATAGTTATAATTTTTGTTCTGCCACCAAGTAGTGACTTCCCCTTTATGTTCCTAGATATCTCCTTTTAAAAATAAACAAAAAAACACAACAAAATCTCAACACTTAAAATTATAGAATTCATTTTTAATGGTACATGAGAAGGAAGAAATAGGAGCAGTGGGGAAGACAACTCCTTTTTTTCCTCCTCTAAGATTCATAGCTTATCATTTTTATTTATCATATAAAGGCAAATTTGGATCTTGTTTAATCTCTGGGCTTATAATCATAGGATTTTAAAGTTGGACCTTAGAGATCGTGTAGGATCATATATTTGGAAATGGAAGCAATCTTAGATTGCTCCAGCTCCCTCTTTGTAAAAATAGGTTTCTGAGGCTCATGTAGTTGTTGTTTAGTTGTTTTTCAGTTGTGTCCAACTCTCTGTATCTCCATTGACAAAGATACTGGAGCAGTTTGCAATTTCCTTCTCTGGCTCATTTGACAGATGAGGAAACTGAAGCAAACAGAACACACAGGTAGGAAATATCTGATGTCAAATTTGAATTCAGGTCTTCCTAACTACTGGCTTGGAGCTCTATCTAGAGCATCACCTAGCTCCTGGACTATATGAGCTTAAGTAACTTGTTCAAGGTCACATCGATAGTAGACCTTTGAGGTAGAATTTGAACTTAGATCATCCTCACTAATATTCTATCCATTATGCCATACTCCCTCTTAATTCAACTTTTCATTTTACAAAGAGAATTGATGGAACCACTCCCTTTTTTTCCTTCAAGGTCTAATTCAGATAACATCTACTTCACATAACTTCCCCAAATATATAATTATCTGGCATTATCCAGTTATAAATATCTGAGGCTGGATTAGAACTCAGATCTTCCTGACTCTATGCCCAAAGTACTATCCATTACACTAATTATAGGTACACCTTTTAATCTTATCATCATCGTCATGTCTCCTCAGATGTATATATGTCCAACTGCCAGATGTATTTGTTGACATATATCCCCAGCCTTAACTTCAAACTTGGAATGTCCCAAACTAAAGACATCATATCCTCCAAATTGTGTCCTTACTTAATTTGTCTGTTTCTCTTGATGACACAATCCAATTACTCAGAATCAGGTTTAGGAATCCTCTTTGAATTGTCCCTCCTCTCTCCTTAACTAACTTCATATTATCAGTTATCAAGCCTGGCTAAACATAACTGACTTATACTCCAAAGAAATCAAAGAAAGAGGAAAAATTCTAAATGTGGAAAGATTTTCATGGTAGTCTTTTTATGGTAGTCAAAATGTGGAAAAAAAAGGGATAGCATCCTATTTGGGGAAAATGAACAAATTATGGCATATTAATACAGTAGAATAATATTGAGATGGCATTAAGAAATGACAAAGTGGACCATTTCAGAAGAACCTAGAGAGACATATATGAATTAATGCACAGTGAGGTGAGAAAAATTAGAATAATTTATACAATGGCAACAATATTACAGAGGAACACAACTTTGAAATGCTTTAGAAGTTTGATCAACTCAATGATGAATCATGAAAGAATGAAATTAATACATATAGGAGATAGCATGGGACAGGAGAAAATGGGAAAATATTGACCTTGAGGTAGTAGAACCTTAGGCAGAATTCAAGCTTTGCTATTTCTTGCCAAAAAAGCCAAGTATTTTTAATATCTCTGGGTCTTAATTTCATTAGCTGTAAAATCAAGGAATAGAACTAGAAAATCTCTAATTTTTCCAACTCTAAATCTATGTCTGATGATGCACCTTCTCAAAATATACCTTCTTCAGTTTTTCAGTTATGTCAGTTGTGTAAAACTGTTTATAACCCCATTTGGAATTTTCTTAGTAATGTTAGAGTAGTTGCCATTTTTTTCTCCAGCTCATTTTACATATGTGGATCCTGAGATAATCAGGGTGATATGGTTTTCTCAGGGTCATATAGGTAGGAAGTCTGAGGTTGTATTGGAATTCAAGAAGATAAATCTTCCTGAATATAGGTTTAGCACTCTCTGCACTGTACCACCTATGTGCCCAGCTACCCTTACTCTGCAAATAAGGTTCTTACTTCTCCTTGGAATGATATAGTTGTATCCCATTTGATTTTTACTGCCCATCACTGTACTTAGTCCTTGCACCAATTCATTCTTCATGTACCTATCATATTAATCTTCCTAACGCTATATTACCATGATTATGTCACTCTTCCACTCAAAAGCTCTCAGTGACTTACCATCTCTATTGAATAAATATCAACTCCTGATTTTGGCACTCAACATCCTTAAAAATCATGTGGAAATAATTGTGACCAAAACAGTGGGAGATCCTTGTCATGGTAAATTGTATAACTAATGGTTGGGAAAAAGAAAAAGTATATATATTTTAGCCTTCTCTCCTACTACTCCCCTGCATGAACTCTGCATTTCAGCTAAACTGGATAGTGTTCTGATCCCAAACCTTGTTCTCTGCCCTCTCCTTTTTACAAACCTCTTTGCTCAAGTCATGTTCCATGTTTGAGATAGACTCTTTCTATTTCTTTTTATCATTGTTATTGTTGAAATCACTTCCTTTTTTTCTTCAAGGTCTAATTTAGATAACATCTCCTTCATGAAACTTCCCCAAATATATGTTATTACTTTGCTTGTACTTCTTCTTTACATTTATCCCATTTTTTTTCCTGTATCAAGACTATTTATGAATGCCTTCCTACCCTCATCTCCAAGATCATAATCTCCTTGGGAGGACTATCTCTATTGTATCTATCTTTGTATTTATAGCCAATGCTTAGCAATGTATTTATAGCCAACATAGTAGTTGGTTCTTAATAAATGTTTGACAAATGAATGAATCTAGCCTCTGCTTGGAAAATCTACAGATGAGGACCTCATTGTCAATGAAGCAGCATATTCTTTGCTTTGGGTTAACTCTTATTATCAGAAACTTCTTTTTACATTGACTTGGAATCTATTTCTTTATAATTTTTGTCTCTACCATTTTTTTTCAGGTAAAACCAGACAAGACATTTGGAACCTTCCTGAGTCCTGGGGTAAAACTAATGCAAAAGCCTCCCTTTTTGGAATGTGGAAATAATTGTGACCAAAACAGTGGGAGTTCCTTGTCATGGTAAAGTGTGTAACCAATGGTTGGGAAAAAGAATTATCACCCATATGGAGTGGGTAGTCCCACTTGCCAGGACTGCAGTGAGACATGTGGGTTCCTGCTGCCTGCTCCCTCTGCCCTCACTTAGAGCCACCTGGCATCATCAAGTCACACTGCCCAGAGGGTGAATTTGATGGATAACTCAGCATCATGTGGACAACAATATGTATGACTGGATTTTAAACAATATCTGTGGGTTTGTCTAAGCCACTGGCTTTTGTATAGGGAAGAAAAACAATCAATTTATCAAGTATTTATTGAGTGCCTACTATGTAGTCAGCACTCTAGTAAGTATTCTAGGATCTCATTCAGGGTTATTCAGTATTAAAAGGGATTTGAGAGGTCAAACTCAGTGGGGTCAAACTCAAATAGAAATAGATATCACTGAATGATACATAAGGATCCCTGAGGCTCCATTTGATTTATTTTTTTTATTAAAGCTTTTTATTTGCAAAACATATGTATGGGTAATTTTTCAACACTGACCCTTGCAAATTTTTCTGTTACAAATTCTCCCTCCCCAGTCCCCACCCCTCCCCTAGATGGCAGGAAGTCTACTACATGTTAATTATATTAAAATACTTGACAAATCAAATATGTGCATGTGTGTACATATTTTTACAGTTATCTTGCAAGAAAAGTCAGATCTACAAGAAAAAAAATCTGAGAATGAAAACATAATACAAGCAAACATCAATAGAGAACATGAAAATGTTATGTTGTGGTCCCCATTTATCTCTCTCTCTGGGTGTATATGGCTTTCTTCATCACTGAACAATTGGAACTGGTTTGAAACATTTCATTGTTGAAGTGATTCATGTCCATCAAAATTGATCATCATACAGTCTTGTTGTTACCATGTATAATGATCTCCTGGTTCTGCTCATTTCACTCAGCATCAGTTCATGCAAGTCTCTCCAGGCCTCTCTGAAATAATCCTGCTGGTCATTTCTTATAGAACAATAATATTTATTAACATTCATATACCATAATTTATTCAGCCATTCTCCAATCGATGAGCATCCATTCAGTTTCCAGTTTCTAGCCACTACAAAAAGGGCTGCCACAAACATTTTTGTACATGTGTCCCTTTCCTTCCTTTAAGATCTCTTGGGAATATAAGCCCAATAGAAACACTGCTGGGTCAAAGGGTATGCACAGTTTGATCACTTTTTGAGCATAGCTCCAAATTGCTCTCCAGAATGGTTGGATCCGTTCACAGCTCCACCAACAATGTATCAGTGTCCCAGTTTTCCCACATCCCCTCCAACTTTCATCATTATTTTTTCTTGTCATCTTAGCCAATCTGACAGGTGTGTAGTGGTATCTCAGAGTTGTCTTAATTTGCATTTCTCTGATCAATAGTGATTTGGAGCACCTTTTCATATGACTAGAAATAGTTTTAATTTCATCATCTGAAAATTGTCTGTTTGGGGCAGCTAGGTGGCACAGTGGATAGAGCACCAGCCCTGAAGTTAGGAGGACCTGAGTTCAAATCTGGTCTCAGACACTTAACATTCCCTAGCTGTGTGACCCTGGGCAAGTCACTTAACCTCAATTGCCTCAGCAAAAAGCAAAAAAAAAAAAATGAAAATTGTCTGTTCATATGCTTTGACCATTTATTGATTGGAGAATGGCTTGAATTCTTATAAATATGAGACAATTCTCTATATATTTTAGAAATGAGGCCTTTATCAGAACCCTTAAATGTAAAGATGATTTCCCAATTTATTGCTTTCCTCCTAATCTTGTCTGCATTAGTTTTGTCTGTACAAGAACTTGTTAACTTAATATTGTCAAAATTATCTATCTGGTGTTCAGTTAAGAGTTCCAGATCTTCTTTGGACAGAAATTCATTCCTTTTCCACAGGTCTGAGAGGTAAACTATATTATGTTCCTCTAATTTACTTATAATATCACTCTTTATAGCTAAATTATGAACCCATTTAGATCTTATTGTGGTATGTGGTGTTAGGTATGGGTCAAGCCCTAATTTCTTCCATACTAGTTTCCAATTTTCCCAGCAGTTTTTGTCAAATAGTGAGTACTTATCCTAAGAGCTGGGGTCTTTGGGTTTATCAAACACTAGATTGCTATAGCTATTGCCTAGTTTGTCCTGTGATTCTATCCTATTCCACTGATTGACTACTCTATTTCTTAGCCAATACCAAACGGTTTTGATGACCGCTGCTTTATAATATAGTTTTAGATCTGGTACAGTAAGGCCACCTTCATCAGCCTTTTTTTTTTCATTAATTCCCTTGAAATTCTTGACCTTTTGTTCTTCTAAATGAACTTTGCTACTATTTTTTCTGGATCTGTAAAATAATTTCTTGGGAGTTTGATTGGTATGGCACTAAATAAGTAAATCAGTTTGGGTAATATTGTCATTTTTTTTAATATTTGCTCAGCCTGCCCATGAGAACTTGATGATTTTCCAATTGATTGAGTCTGACTTTGTTTGGAAAGTGTTTTGTAATTCAGTTCGTATAGTTCCTGATTTTTCCTTTACAGATAGATTCCCAAGTATTTTATACTATTGACAGTTATTTTGAATGGAATATCTTTTTGTATCTCTTGCTGCTGAACTTTGTTGGTAATATAAAAATGCTGCTGATTTATGTGGATGTATTTTGTATCCTGCAACTTTGCTAAAGTAGTAGTTTTTTAGTTGAGTTTCTAGGGTTCTCTAAGTATACCATCATGTCATCTGCAAAGAGTGATAATTTGGTTTCCTCATTACCTACTCTAATTCCTTTTATCTCGTTTTCTTCTTTCACTGCCAAAGCTAACATTTCTAATACAATATTAAATAGTAATGGTCACAGTGGGCAGCCTTGTTTCACTCCTGATCTTATTGGGAATGGTTCTAGTTTGTCTCCTTTACATATGATGCTTGCTGATGGTTTTAAGTAGATGCTACTGATTATTTTAAGGAAAAGCCCATTTATTCCTATACTCTCTAGTGTTTTTTAATAAGAATGGGTCTTGGATTTTATCAAAGGCTTTTTCTGCATCTATTGAGATAATCATATGATTTTTGTTAGTTTGGTTATCAATATAATTGATTATACTGATAGTTTTCCTAATATTGAACCAGCCCTGCATTCTGGTATAAATCTTTCTTGGTTATAGTGTATTATCCTTGGGATGACTTTCTGTAATCTCATTGCTAATATTTTATTTAAAATTTTTGCATCAATATTCATTAGGGAAATTGGTCTATAGTTTTCTTTCTCTGTTTTCATCCTACCTGGTTTAGCTATCAGCACCATATCGGTCTCGTAGAAGGATTCTGGCAGTATACCTTCTGTCCCTATGTTCTCAAATAGTTTGTGTAGTATTGGAATTAATTGTTCTTTGAATGTTTGGTAGAATTCACATGTAAATCCATCTGGCCCTCATCAAAAAGATATTTAATATAGAATTGCTGTGTTGGAAAACAGATCATAGAGATATATCTGAGAACCATTGAACTAACTGGAAGCCATGATCTAAAAAGAGTTTAGACATATTTCAGCAAAACCTGAAGTCAGATGGCAAACTGAAAATACAGAGAATCCATTGGCCACCTTCTAAAAAGAAACCCAATATGAAAACTCCTAGGAACAATATATCAAAAATCTTACTTTCCAGTACAAAGGGGAAAAAAAGTTCAAGTATTCTTGATTAAGAAAATAAAAAGCTAGAGGGCGGAGCCAAGATGGCGAAGTGAAAAGGTGACTTTCTGCATCCTCCTCCAAACTTCTCTCAAATCAACAATAAAATAAGCCTCTGAACTGATCTTCAAGTCAACGAATCAAGAAATATTTGGATACTGCTTGCAGATATCTCTGAAAAACTTCACATCAGGTTTGTCTAGCTCGGACAGAGGGATAAACAGAGGACTCCGGTGTCAGAGAACTCTGGTGGAGGCCGGAAGTGAGGGTGGGACTCGGCTCAGCTCAGCTCAGACTGGCAAAAAATTCCAAACTCCAAACTCCAAATTCCAAACACCTGGAGTTTATCTGAGGCACTCGGGACACTCTGCCCTGATTGGGGGCAGGTGTTCTGGCAAACTTGCCTTGTTTAAGGAGTAATTCGGACTTAGTCCTAGCCCCCACCGGCCCAGCACCTTAAATTAATTAGCCAAAGCGCCTCAGGGCAAAATCTTCAGCCTGCCGTTTCAGCCGCTGTTTTTTTTCCCCCTGCCTTAAAGAGATATTTACGCTTTCTAAAAAAAAAAATGAAGAGGCAAAAGAGAGCTCTCACCATAGACAGCTTTTACAAAGAGAAAGAGGAGAAGACCCCAGATCCAGAGGTTCCTTTAGACATAACTCCAGAGGGAATCAGCAAGGACTATCACTGGTCCCCATTTCAAAAGGCCTTTCTGGAAGATTGCTTAAAGAACCTAATAAAAGAACTGGAGGATAAATGGGAAAATAAATTGAAATTAGTGCAAGAAGGATACAGTATCTTGCAAGAAGGATATGATGCCCTGCAAAAGAGATATGAAAAAGACACCAATCTAATGAAAAATAAAATTAGTGAAGTGGAAAAAGAGTGCAATGAACAAAAAAATTCAATTGGCAAGTTACAAATGGAGCTTAAAAAGGTAACTGAAGAAAACAACACTTTAAAAATAAGAACTGAACAAATGCAAGTGAATGACTCAATAAGACTTCAAGAATCAGTCAAACAAAAACAAAAAAATGAAAAATTAGAAGAAAACATGAAATATCTCCTAGGAAAAACAACTGACTTGGAAAATCGATCTAGGAGAGACAATCTAAGGATTATTGGACTTCCTGAAAGCCATGAGGAAAAAAAGAATCTAAACACTATCTTCCAGGAAATCCTGAAAGAAAACTTCCCTGAGATTATAGAATCAAAGGGCAAAATCACCATTGAAAGAATTCACCGATCACCTCCTGAAAGAGACCCCAAAATTAAAACCCCAAGGAATATCGTGGCTAAATTTCAGGACTATAGCACCAAGGAAAAGATTCTGCTAACATCTAGAAAGAAACAATTCAAATACAGAGGATCAATAATTAGAATCACACAGGATCTGTCAGTCTCCACATTGAAGGATCGAAGGGCCTGGAACCAGATATTCCAAAGGGCAAAAGAACTTGGATTACAGCCAAGAATATCCTATCCAGCTAGAATGAGCATTATCCTCCAGGGAAGAAGATGGTCATTCCATGATATAGGTGAATTTCACCTATTTCTAATGAAAAGACCAGATCTGAACAAGAAATTCGACATCCAAACACAGAACTCAAGAGATGC
>JAJPUD010001143.1:361475-412509 GCA_023553655.1 Myrmecobius fasciatus
CATTTAATGGTTCTGATAAAGGCCTCATTTCTAAAATATATAGAGAACTGTCTCATATATATAAAAATTCATGCCACTCTTCAATAGATAAGTGGTCAAGGGATATGTACAGACAATTTTCAGATGATGAAATTAAAACCATCTCTAGTCATATGAAAAGTTGCTCCAAATCACTATTGATCAGAGAAATGCAAATTAAGACAACTCTGAGGTACCACTACACCCCTGTCAGATTGGCTAAAATGACAGGAAAAGATAACGATGAGTGTTGGAGGGGATGTGGGAAAACTGGGACACTAATACATTGTTGGTGGAACTGTGAATGGATCCAACCATTCTGGAGAGCAATTTGGAGCTATGCTCAAAAAGTTGTCAAACTGTGCATACCCTTTGACCCAGCAGTGTTTCTACTGGGCCTATATCCCAAAGAGATCTTAGAGGAGGGAAAGGGACTCACCTGTGCAGGAATGTTTGTGGCAGCCCTTTTTGTAGTGGCTAGAAACTGGAAACTGAAGGGATGCCCATCAATTGGAGAGTGGCTGAATAAATTATGGTATATGAATGTTATGGAATATTATTGCTCTGTAAGAAACGACCAGCAGGACGATTTCAGAGAGGCCTGGAGGGACTTGCATATACTGATGCTGAGTGAAACGAGCAGAACCAGGAGATCATCATACACAGCAACAACAGTATTACATGATGATCAATTCTGATGGACATGGCTCTCTGAAACAAAGAATTGTCTCAAACCGGTTCCAATTGTTCACTGAAGAAAACCATATACACCCAGGGAGAGGGAAATGAAATATGGACCACAACGTAACATTTTCATGATCTCTATTGACATTTGCTTGCATTGTGTTGCCTTTCTCTGATTCTTTTTTTTTCTTGTAGATAAGATTTTTCTTGTATAACTTGTCAAGCATTTCAACATTATTAACATGTAGTGGACTTCCTGCCATCTAGGGGAGGGGAGGGGACTGGGGGTAAAATTTGTAATGGAAAGCTTTGTAAAGATCAATATTGGGGAACTACCCATATATATGTTATACAAATTAAAAGCTTTAATTAATAAAAAAAATTAAAAAAAGAAAAATAAAAAAAAGAAAATAAAAAGCTGAGTTGATTAGAATTTTGGGAATAGAAGGAGAACTCAGTGAAAATCGACAATCACGAAATGGACTCTTGCTTTAGAAAAGGCAAGGAACTGGTGCATCAGATCATAGAATACATGGAAAAGAGTAAGACTATTAAATACTAGATTAAAAGAACAGAGTTTAACCAAATTTCAGAAAAAGAATTTGAATGAGCTATAAATGAAATGCCCCCAACCAGCCTAGAATAATTTACAAGTGAATTTTTCCTTCCAAAAAACAATTATTAACTCCATCTTATATAAATTTTTTGCAAAAATTTAAAGAGAAAACATCCTACCAAACTCCTCAACTTCTTCACATCCTAGCTATTTCCTATAACAGAGAAGTAAAGTCAATCAACATCAATGTCTTTATCTAATTTTGTATCTTTTGTCTATCACTTTTTATCCAATAGATGGAAATTTTGTTTCATTAGCAATCTTTTGGAGACAATATTTCCACTGTATTGATATGAATTCTGGTCTTTCAAAGTTATTTTTTTTTACAAAGTCATTGGCACTTTAGAAATTGTTCTACTGTTCATACTCACTTTACACCATTTCACATAAGCTAAATTTCTCTGACTCTATTCTTTTCATCATTCCTTATAGCTTAGCAATATACTCTTATACTCACATATAATAATTTTTTAGTCTTTCCACAATTGATGGATATACTATTTGTTTCTCGTATTCTATAGTAACACAAAAGTGTTGCTATAAATGTTTGTTCAAGTTATGTGGGTCCTTTCCTTGTTTCTTTGACCTGTTTGCAGCATATGCTTACTACTAGTATGTAGATGGATCAAAGATTTTGCACAGCCAAATGAGTTTTTTAGATATAATTTGAAAATGCTTTCTAGAATGGCAGAATCAATTCATGGCTTCGCCAATAATATATTTGTATGCCTGTTCTATCTGCATCTCCTTCAACAATGGTTATTTTCTTATTTTATCATATTTGTCAATCTGAAGGCTGTGAAATAGAATTTCTGAATTGTTTTAATTTGTAATAAAATATTAAATATGATTGTTCCAAGAAAAAACAATGAAGTATAACAGTCTTCATAAAGGTTTCAGTGGACTGTATATTCAGTGAGTTAATGATGCAACTTAGTGGTCCAAGCAGCTAATACAAACTTAAGCTGCATTTATAGAGACATTATATTACATTTAGAATTAGGGAGCCGATAGTCCCTCTGTGCCCTGCCCTCATCAGAAAATGCCTGGGACCAACATTTAAGGAAAGATACTGATAAACTGGAAAACATCCAGAGGGGAATGGCAGGGATAGTGAAATACAACAAGATTGTGCCATATGAAAATTATCTTAAAGAAATAGAGATATTTAGTCTAGAGAAAAGAAGACTTTGTGGACAATTGCTAATTTAAAATATTTGGAGAACTAAAGTCTAGGTAGATTATGGTTGTTTTGTTTGAGCAAAGAAGGGAGAATTAGTAGAAATAAAGAAAGTTGGAAAGAGATAGATTTTGACTGCAAAAATATAGAAATTTCCAAAGTTAGAATGAGCTTCCTAAAGAGGCAGTGAAATTTCCTTCCCTGCTCACATCCCTCCCAACCAGAAGTCTTTAAATCTCAAATGCTGTATAAACACTCCCCGAAGGCATTGTAAAAAAGTTCGTGTATAGGTTGGACTATGTTGTTTTGGAAATCTCTTCTGACTGATGATTCTGTAAAATCTGTCTATTAATTGATCAACTCCTTCTCTCAACTCTTTAATTATTTTCATCTAATGGAATCTCTGGTCATGACCATTCTGACTTTTGGATTATGCCCACTGACTTCCAGTCTTAAACCTTACCTGTCCATATTAACAGGGTCATAGACTTAGACCTGGAAGAAATTTTAATGGCCATTTAATCCCTATCTTTTATGCAAGGAAATTGAAGACTAGAAAAGCTAATTGCATAAAATACAAGCTTCTTGTTAGTAGGCATTATTTTATTTACATCCCTAGCACCTAACACAGTGACCAGTATTTGGTAGGCACCAAATTCACACAGATAATAAATAGCAGAAATGAGATCCAAATCAAGATTTTTTGATGGCACACCAAATACTCTATACCCCTTGGGACTGTTCTTCTCTGATATGGGCAATTCCTTAATGACTGGATGATATAAAATAATGATGATGATGATATGATGATATATGGTGACATGATATAAGTATGAGTTTAGTGATGCTAATTAGATAATAGGAAATCACCTGATCTATTATTAGCCAATCTATATCATTTCACTAATATTCAAATAATCACCATTTCAAAAGTGTGCTTTATTCCACCCTGGTTCCTTCTTACTTTATTGGTCTTCTTCTTTCCTCTTGTCTCATTGGAAGAAATATTCTCATTTCCTGTCATAAGACCTCTATAGCTGATTTTATTACCAATTTCTATAAGCTCCTCCAAGATATTTCTCCATTATTTGTCTCTTTCTTAATATTTCTAGTTTCTCTCTCTAACAATACTTTGTACAAAGATCATCTAGTTAGCATAGCCTTAAATTTAAAAGAGAGAGAGAGAGAGAGAGAGAGAGAAAGAGAGAGAGAGAAAGAGAGAAATCTGGCTATCACTAAAATAATATCCTTTCTCTGTCCTTATCATAGCTATTCTTCTTGAAAGATTTCTCTATACTTTATACTTTTACTTTTTTAACACCCACTCATTTTTTTACTTATTTCAATGTGATTTCCATGCTTCAATACTTTAATAAACTGACTTTCTAAAAGATTGCCTAATATCTCCCAATGACCAAATCTAAAGACCTTATGTCAGTCACATTGACCACACCTGTATTCTTGAAATTCTTTCTTCTTTTTTAGATTTCTGTAATTCTCTGCCTAAGTGGCAGATTGCCTCTTTTCAGACTTCTTTAATGATTCCTTATCTTTTTCCTTACCCTAAACTTCAGGCATTCTCCAAGATTCTGTCTTCATCACTCTTGTTCTTTGCTTTCTATACTTCTGTCCTTGACATTTTCCTATGGCTGTAGTCTCTATATACTCTGTATACTTACTTCTACACACATCCATATAAGTCTTTATCTTTTTTCTTAAGCCCCAGACATAGATTTACAACCACAAACTGCACTTTTATGTTTGGGTTACCTGATAATGCCTCTGGGAAATGAACTGATTAGAATGCATATGGTATTGGACAGATAAAAGCTTTTTTAAAAAAGGTCAAGTATTGGCAGTTGCAGGAGAGTTACAGGGAATATAAGGGCAAAGAAGAAAGCTGTCTTCACTTTTGGTGAGATAAAGAGATAATCTTGTGGGCCATCAGCCTGGAAAACAAATTTAAAAACAAATAGGAAGTTAGGGTCATGATTGATAAATGTACTGTTGGATTCAGAGTGACTATCAAAGAAAAAAAATCTCTTTGGAATGTGTGTGTGTGTGTGTGTGTGTGTGTGTGTGTGTGTGTGTGTGTGTAGCTCCCACACTTCACTGGGATAATGACTGAGATAAAATAGCCCCTCCAAGGGCTCCTTGCAAATAACATCAATGCCATAGTTTGTAAATTCATCATGATTATTCAATAAATACAAACCAGTGTAAAGGCTAAGCATAGATTTGAGATTGGGATTCTATTCAGTAGGGTGAAGAGAAAGTGGGGTCAGGATGCGTATACTGGGAAAGTTTATCTATAGACTAAGACAAAGTAGGAATTTGTCAGACAGAATATCTATCTATCTATCTATCTATCTATCTATCTATCTATCTATCTGTCTGTCTGTCTGTCTGTCTGCCTGCTTGCTTGTCTGCCTGTCTCTCTGTGTATTTCCATTATTTATTCATCTATGTATGTATACATATATGTATTTATCCTATCTACTTATATCTATCGATGTGCCTGTCTGTCTATCCATCTCCATTATCTATCCATCTATGTGTATACATGTATATTTATCTTATCTATCTCTGTCTGAAACCTACCAATATCATATTTATGTGTGCATATGTATATTAATATGTCCATATGTAAGTGCATGTATATCTTATTCACATCCCTCATGTTGCTTCACCAAGAGAATTTTGTTTTTGTTATTGTTATTCAGTCATATCTGATTCTTCATGACCCTCTGAATCACAGCAGGTCAGACCCTTCTATCCTCCACTATATTTTGAGGTCTATACTAGCTCATTTTTATTGATTCCATGACACTATCTATCCATTTCAGCCTCTGCCATTCCCTTTTGCTTTTGCTTTCAATTTTTCCCTACATCAGGGCCTTTTCCAATGAGTCCATCTTCTCATTATATGGCCAAAGTATTTGAACTTCAGCTTCAGTATTTGATCTTCCAGTGAACAGTCCAAATTAGTTTCTCTAATTGTTGACTGATTTGAACGTCTTGCTGTTTGAGGGATTTTCAAAAGTCTTCTCCAGAACCACAATTTGAAAGTGTTGATTCTGTGGTGCTAAGCTTTCCTCATAGTCCAACTCTTACTACTAAACATTACTATTGGAAAAAACATATCTTTGATTATAGGACCTTTGTAGGCAAGGTGATGTTTCTGTTTTTTAGTATGCTGTCAAGATTTGCTGTAACTTTCCTTCCAAGGAGCAAGCATCTTTTAATTTCATGGCTGTAGCTACCATCTGCAGTGATCTTTACACCCAGGAATATAAATCTGACACTTGAGACTGCTTCCATTCCTTCTCCCTCTATTTACCAGGGAGGGATTGAGACATTTGCCATTATCTTTTTTTATCTTAAGCTTCAAGCCAGCTTTTACACTCTCCTCTTATACCCAATCAAAAATTTCTAAATTGTTCTTTACTTTCTGCCATCCTTAGTCACCTTAAAATTTCGCTTCACAGATGATTTTTAAATGCATCTACTAGTTCCTTTTTGCTAAACTTCAAGTTTCTAGGAACCAAAACAACAATGAGTTTTGTATACCACCACTCCCTGAAACCTTGTCCAACTGATGATCTGAGCATAATTCTTCTGAAAGCTTAATATTTGGGATTCCATATCTGTCCCAGAAACACATAACTTCCAAGTACATTGGATTGATTCAACACTAGTTGAAGTGATTCTAGGAATTGACAAATGATCTACACAATTTTCTTGCTTATTATCTGGCCAGTTGTAGCATTGTTCAAAACCCAGTATCCTTCAGCTGTACTTTGGTCCTAATGTTCCCTTGATTTTCACACCAACGAGAACATTTTCATGGCAAATTCAATTTTTATAGGGCCATTTAGCATGAAGGCGGGGGAGCTGTCCCTCCCCCTTTCAGAAACACACATCAATAGAAAAAGAAGTAATGCTACATAGCAGAGCCAAAAGCAATTTGGTGCCCAATATTAATGGCCAGATAGCAGTTCCTAGGGGACTAAAGTAATCCATAATCCTAGGAAATAGACAGACCAAGGAAGAAGTTATAACTGCCTCTCAGACAAGCAGACAGGTGGAGCAACTCTTTCATTCTATGTTCATAATCAGTTTGCCCTGAGCAAGGTCATTCTGGAAAAATCTTTTTGACTATCCAAGGAAAGGACAGAAAAACTGTCATCAAAGCTACCCCACATTCAAAAAAGAAAGAAAGAAAAACGTAGGATGCAGGATTGAAAATATAAAAGAAAAAAAATTGTTTTATTCCAAGAATGTTGGATTGGAAAGCATTCAGCTCACCTACCAGCACAGGTGCAAAAGATGAAAGGAGGCAGTGGTAGTTACTGGTGCTTACTCAAAAAAAAATCATGAATTGAGGAGCTTCAGGTGTATAAACTTAGACCTGGATTCTGATAACTCTGATATGATTCCTACTATGAATGATTCACCTGAGTTGTGATCTATTTGCTTGGACTCTAGTCCAAGGTTTTATCCTTGGGTTTTCTCTAGTTGACAGCTCCTTAACTATTGCTTTCTGAATCTAGACAGATTTCTAAAATGATGTTATTCCCCTATATACAAAGGATTCATAAAATCAAGTAATTGCAGAATTGAAAGGGACATTGAAGACCAGAATCCCTAATGCTACTTACCTTATCAAGTATCTACTTGCTACTGTAGATATCAGGTTGTGTTTATCCAAGAGCATTTTGTTTTCCCTAAAATCTTAACTAAAGTCTTCTACAACTCTGAAATTCTATGATTTTGTGGTTCACTTGATTCTTAAAATAAAGCCATGAGTTATCTAGTGAAGGTATAATTACCTCTCCTTTAGAGATGTAAACAATGGACCACAGAGTTTAAGTAATTTGATCTAGTTAGTAATAATTGGGACATACAACCAGGTATGCTTATGTACACATAAGCATGTTCATAAGTGTGTATGTTGTACTCTACCCCTATTACCTTAAATCTAGACTCAGTATTAAGCCAAAGTAGGAGATAGCTGATTAAAATCAGATACTAGTATTTTTTCTTATCTTCTAATACTATGACCTTCTCAGTAGAAACTACCCTAATACAAATGGAATCTATCCATTTCTTCCAATCCAGTATAATTCTTGCCACTATCTTTCCATAAAGTTTCTCTGGATTATTTATTCAGTAAACCCAAAGCTGTTCTCTGAGTCTTTTAATATTTCATAGATAGCAATATAACATTTGAGCTGCCTATCTGTTATCCTTTTTTCTTGCAACATGAAAATCTACCTTCTTTTTAAAAAATCTGAATACTAAAAAAATTAATATTTCAATATGGGAAATAAAACATAAAAAGAAGACTGACTATATAAGGAATTGCAAATTTTCACTACATTTCAACAATTTATTTTAAAGGAAACAATAAATTCAACCAGTTATTTTCAAAACTGTCCTGCTTGTTTGTGCTTCCTTCTGAACTTATTTGTATGCTTTTAAAAATTCTTCAATGATACTCCCTTCCACCCCCCCTTTTTTGGGTCTTCATTTTTCAATATTAACTATCTTAACCTCTCTTTCCTACATTACCTTGAGGTGTTTCCTCAATTTTTCCCCATCATTTTAACTTTGAAACTGTCAAATGCATGTAAAATCATATTGTAATCACCAGCAAGATGAAATCCTGTAAAGTAAATTATGTTCTTCATTTACCAATTTGCTTTATGAAGATGATCTTCTTGATTATGATAATTATTTGAGATTAACTGTAGTTGACTGTCTTTGAAATATAATATACTGGGTATTCTATAAGTCTTAGTGCAGTTTTAAGTTTTAATAGGTTAAACAGCTATCTCTTTGAGAGTCTTTAGGAAATGAGGAGCTATTCACTGCATGTTTTTTAGGAAGGAAATGAAGTTGGCATTTTAGGAAGATAAACCTGCAAGCAATTTGCAAGATGGACTGGAGGGGTGATATCCTGGAGACAAGGAAACCAGTTAAAAGGCTATAGTAAAAGCTCAGTTTTAAAGTTATTAATTTGGAAACTAGGTGAGAGGCTGGGATTATGAAGGGAAAGAGATCTAAATAAAAGAAGTAATGCATAGAGTTTATGACTAATGCTAGTAGAATTATGGGAGTTAGACATTTTGGTAGTAGAAAGTTCTTTATTCTCTTGATGAGGCTAATGGAGAATATTTTCATCAAAAAGAAGTCACATCAGACTAATATTTTTTTCTACTTTGGATATACCTAGACATAGATGTACACAGGTGTATAAATGTATGTGCAAGCATGAACACACAACTACTTATATAATGCACCTACATGTGTAATATACATATACATGTATAGTTATATGCATATTTCACAAGCATATATAAACATATATATGTATTACAAATATATATGTGCACATATACATACAAATGTTTATTTTTTTAACAGTTAATACTTCACAAAGGCTTGGGACACTGCATTTGAATGTGTGCATGTGTATATATATGTATATGTATATATATACATATATGTATAAACAAGTCATGTGTATTATTGTTGCATATATTATACAAACATATAAATATGTACATAGGAGCACATCAAAATACATGTGTCAATGTGCATTTGTTTATAATATATACATGTATATATCTTTGTGAATTTGTATAAATGTATACATACCTCTAACTATATATTGCTATATATATGTGTGTGTATGTGTATACATACATACATATGCATATATGTACATACCCCCAAATATATTGCTGTATACATACATACATACATACATACACACATATGGTTGTTCAGTCATGTCAGATACTTTATCTCCTTATGGCCACAAGGACCATGAAAATTTTTTGGCAAAAATATTAGGGTGATTTTCTATTCCCTTCTTTATTGATTTATGGCAAAAAAAATTGCTGAGGGTCAAACAGCTAGTAAATGTCTGAAAAAAGATTTGAACTCAGGTCTTCCTGACTCAGAGTCAGTGCTCTATCCACTAAGCAACCTAATTTCTTCCTTTATGATAACAACCCACATTTATCTAGTGCTTTTATTTTTTCAGGTAATTTTTTTTCCAACACTGCATTCTTGACACAGCATAGTTACTTAGTAGACACCTAGCAGGCATTTGATAACTAATTGTTTACTTGTGAATTGAATATATTACGAAAAAAAAGCATTATGAATTGTTTATTATGAATTCAAGAATATAAATAACTCTGTATTCTACTTACCCAAGGTCATACACCTGGCAAATGTCAAAGGCAGGATTCAAATTCAGCTCTTTTAATATAGATCTTTTCACTATATAAGTTTTTTCTAGTACATTACACAGTTCTGTAGTAGAAAATTTATGTGAACTACTTATTTTGTATATATCTATGATGTATACATGATATATATCCATGACATAATCAGTATCTACCTGCATGCATATGCAAGTGTGTGTATACAAATGTCAACAAGATCTAAAATCTATATCTAAAAATAATTTCCAGGTACCAAGCAATAGAACAGAAAGCATAAGAACATATATTTAAGAGGGAAGGGACCTACAAGACTATAGTTCAAATTCCTCATTCTAGAAATAGAGACAAAAACTTAGAGTCTGGGTATAATGACTTAGCTACAGAGTTAGTATTTTGCAAATACTAACAGATGTGAGATTTGAACCCAAGATCTCTCATACTGTAGTCTCTTTACACTGAACTATGCTATTTCCCTCATGCTTCTACTGTGGACAGTTTTATTTTTGGAATTAAACAAGAAAGATTCACTCTTACTTCAATGAAATATATGTCAGCCAAATTTTCACTCATTATCATCCTCTTCATCTTCAACACATCATCATCATCATCATCAATAATAGTATAAAAAGAAACACTTTGAAGTACTTCATAGCTTACACATTTATTGTTTCATCTGATCTTTACAATGACCCTGGAAAGTAAGCAGAGCAAATACCACCTCCGTTGTACAGAGAACAATACTAAGAATCAATGTATATAAGTGATATGCAATGCTACTTTGGGTTTTGAACCCTAAGTCTTCTAACTTCAATACTTAATAGTTGAGTGTGTGGGTGTATAATAGAGAGAGATGCAAGTAGAGAGAGGCAAATAGAAAGATACAGAAAGACAGAGAGCCAGACAGAAAAAGAGAGAACCTATAAATGCAGATTTAAGATTTTTATGTTGTACTTTGAATTTTCCATTTGGACTTTCTTAGTTTTTTACCTTTCTCTTTGCTTTATCTCAGCCTGCTTCTCATAGGTATGTTTCCTTTATCAGTTTCTGTTGAATGTCTAATCTTTATGTTTTTCCCCATTATTATTAGTGACCCTTTTTCATCAGCCCTATAGAATCTATTGGTCAACTCTCACTGTTAATCTGTTATCACTCTTTAAAGCCTTCTCTAAAAGGGCTTTGTATTTCTTTCAATTATTCCCATTTTCTGTACAGAAGTTATACCTAAGTGGATAGCTTCAGAGAAATATTTAGGTTTCAGCCTTTCAGTAAGCCAATCCCTGGGCCATTTCCTTTTTTTTTTTTCATTCATGCTTGTCAGGTGTCTTTTAGCTCTAATGATACAAATCCATATCTTTTTATACCAGGTCACATTAGATTTGTTATCACTTCTAGCCTTATGGAAATATATGGCATTTCACTGATTTAAGAGGATGGAAGGTTCCCATGAAAGCCTTGGGATTATTTCACTGGTCACCCATGCATATATCCAGAAGGGAAAGAATAGAACCCTATGCTTCCTCCATGAAGAGAAATTGAACCCTTACATGATTACTGTTTGTTCTGTGGCTTTTGTAATTGAGTCAAACTCTGAAGGGAGATTTAATTTATAAATTTGTAATCCAGAATCAAAATGTAACTAAGCTGGGGATTTCCAGGGACCAGAAAGCTGAAATGTTGTATAATGTGCCAAGGAAGCTTTAAAAGAGAGTATAAGAGTTTCTGGATGATTCAGGGGATAGAGAATTAATCTCTCTCTTCTACCTCAAGTATCTTTCTCTTTGACTTCCTTGAGATAGGCCACATCTCATATCAATCAAGCAACAAGCATTTATTAGGCACCAGGACCAGATACTGGGATTACAAAAACAAAGTGAAATAGCCATTACCCTCAATCCCTCAATGAGGTTCTTTTCTATCATGAACTTTTTTTTTTTTTTTTTTTTTTGCTGAGGCAATTGGGATTAAGTGACTTGGCCAGGGTCACACAGCTAGGAAGTGTTAAGTGTATGAGGCCAAATATGAACTCAGGTCTTCCAGACTTCAGGGCTGGTGCTCTATTGACTGTGCCAACTAGCTGCCCCACACTTCTCTATTTAAGAAGGCAACACACACACACACACAGTAGATGCAATTTAATTTTGGGACTAAGATACTAGAATTTAGGACAAATTAGGAAAGATTACATACATTATGTGGTGCTTCAGCTGAGTCTTCAAGAGAAACAGAAAGTGTAAAAGAGGAATTTGAAAAGAGTTAATTCCAGGCAGGAGGAATAGCTAGTACAAAGGCATAAAGCTAGGAAATATATGAAGACCAGAGAGGAGACCAATTTTCCTGAATTACAGAGGCTTTGAAATGAAAGATTGCTTCTTAAAGCCTTAACGTTTGGTTGAAACTGGACTGTGAAGGGGTCTAAATGTCAAATGGAAAAGTTAATGTTTGATTCTACAGGTAATCGAGAACCACTGGAGATTATTGATTAGGAGAATGACATGCTCAGACCTGAACTTCAGGAAAATTACTTTGGCAGCTGCCAAAGGGAATGAAGAATAATAACTTACCCTTAAAACAAAACAAAACAAATAAAAAAAAACTCTCTAGATCTATGCTTTCAATGGTGTAGGGAACCTTCAGTAAGAAAACTTCAGTTATTCAGTTATCAATTCATATCAGTATTCACTTTTTAGTTTGTAATCTCAGCACTGCCTTGAACATCAATATGCTAAATCACCTACCCAGGGTAACACAAGCCACTGTTAGAAACCAAACTTGAACTTACATCCTTATGACTCCAAAACTTGCTCCCTACCATGATGCCTCCATTTCAATAGTCAGGATTTCAGGATTTACAACTTTGTGGTTTTGCAAAATCCTTTATATGTTACCTCATTTGATCCTCATAAGAACCTTGGGAGATAGGTGCTATTGTTATTCTCATTTCACAAATAAAGAATCTGAGATTAAAAGAGATTAACTAACTTGTCCACAATCAAATAGTTAAATATATGATTTTATTGTTGAACAAAAATCATTTTAATTCCAAATCTAGTAGGAGAAATGATTATTTCTCTATTATATTTAATCATTAATTAATGAACTAGAACCAAGGATTTTCCCCATTTCTTCTTCCTCACCCAGAAATCAATCATGGGAAGTCTTTGGTGAAGACTTACCCAAGCTAAGAGCTAATCAAAGACAACAAAGAAATTCTAAGTTTAGGCTAATGGGTAGATTCCTGTTTATTATATGTATTCAAGCCTATCTGAGAAAATGTGGATTCTCCCTTTTGTCAGACAAGTGATAAGGAAATGGATAACTCTCTTTGAGCAAGATTTGGGTTCTCAGTGTCTTGTACATCAAGACCCTCACTCTCATTTTTTAACTAATCAGAATTGATAGTCACCCTTAGGAACACCCATCTCATCCTTCCAAGGGTATATAAGCATTGAGTGGGTTCCATGAGAGGTTTTTATAATTTGAGAGTGTCTCCGACTCTTTTATTAAGAAAATGCTAGCATTGTTTCTAAAATGATTAATTACCCAGAATCTATGGCTCTCAAACTTTTTAAATATCACATAATATTATATCCACTATCCCATCTAGAAGACTTTATAACTAATGCTCATATGTGCTAGAAATACTCATAGCCCTTAACTCAGAACAACATTTTGAGGTAGATCATGAGAGTATTATTATCAGTTTATTAAAGATAAAGAAATGGAAGTTCAGAGAGTTAAAGAGTTGAGAGTAAGATCTGGGTTTTATCATTATTTCTCCCATTTCTGGGGTTCCCCTTTACTCAACAAAGAAAAGGTGGAATGCCCAGAAGGCATAAAATGATCCCCATCTATCTAATTCACTTCCTGTATGAGGACTAGGTACCTTATCTGGGAGTGGGGTCACAGAAAGCAAAGAAGGTAAAGGGTATGATATGATAGAGAATGAAATAGGTTGCTATGAATGTCAATAAGTGCAGTTATCCCAAATGGAAAATATTAGGGGAAGGTTGGACTTTGACCAAATGGAAGGTGTGCCTGCTTACTCTTAGAACTGAACTAGACAAATTTGTCCAAAAGACAAAATCAGTTTGAGGGACTGATAGATTTGGTTGTAATCGTAACTTCTGTGAAGTTTCTGGGGACATATATGATGATTCTTATCTGCTCAGAACCCTTACTCCAGGCATCTTTTTTAAAGATCCCATGGTCCCAAGCTTTCCTTTCCTCCCACATATTCCCACAGCCATGGAAATAAAGGTGAATTTGTAGTCAGAAGAATTTATTTGAAATCTCACTTCTTTTACTTACTATTATATGGCTTGGAGCAATTTATTTGATCTTTCTGGATCTTATAATGAGTTTCCTCATCTGTAAAATTAAAGAGTTTGACTAGATGATGTTTAGACTCAAATCTGTGATCCAATGTTTTGGGAATTCCAGTTCTTATGGGAGACACTTTCTTGAGATTTTCTAGGCCATTGGATCTTTTGGTGTTTCTCAAGTCACATAATGGAATAAGACTTCATAGTTATATAGTGATCAACAAAATATTTTCCTCAAAATGACTCATGAGGTTGGGACCATTATTATCTCCTTTCTATAAATGTAGGAACTGAGCTCCAGGACAGTTATTTAACTTGCTCAGAGTTCCATAGCTAAAAAATGGCATAATCAGAATTAGAAGCTGGGTCTTCTGACTTCATACTCAAGCTTTCCACTATATCATCCAAGTGCTCTTCTTGATAGCATTGGCTTTGGTTTACCTTGGCAACCTTTTGAATAAAAAGAGGAGGACTACTCAGGGTCAGAGAGTCATGCTCCTAGTGATCTAAATTCCTGAAACTTTTATGTAGTTAATCAATTGAGATTTGCATACTATGATAGCATATATTTGGCACTCTCCTTTTTTATGAAAAGATTGCCTACTAAAGTTGAGTATATGAGAAAACCACTGCATAATTAATCCAAAATGAGGTAATTGCCCTTGCATGAGCAATTGCTAGTTTATTAGTTTGCTTACTCTCTGAAAATCGTTGAGTGTTCGAACACTTAAGGAACATTTAGTAAGATTGTCACAGCTCTAGTTTCTCTTCCTATTTATTTAGCATTATCTATCCAGTGACCCCAAATCATCTAATTTAATACTAGATATTTTATAGAAATACAAATTGACCTGGGGCTGTCTGAATGCATTTCTGCCTCATTGACCATGCTTGGATGATCTTATTTGGGGCATTGTCACCTCTGCTTTAACAACACTTTGGTTAATGCTGCAGGCTTTTATTTTCTTTCATCTTATACCAAAAAATCAAGTTTGTAAACTTCAGGATAGTTCTAGGATCACATAGTGAAGAGATTATCAAATTAATCATCCCTACAAGTAGAAGTCATGAACCAGCGGCTTGAGATCCATCTGGACTTGCAATGATGAGATCTAGATTCTTCCACATATTATCTGTGCATACTTGATATCCTGGGACTTAGTTTCCTCATCTGTAAAATGAAGGATAATTAAATTTAGAGCTTATTTTAGAGAATAAGAAGTAAAACCAGAGAGATGAAAAGATCCCAGAGGTAATAAGTAGCATAACTGGAACTTAAAATCCAGTCATTAGGTATCAAACACACCATTCTTTCCATTATACCATGATAGTTAATTTAGAGTCTTCTATAACAACCATCACCCCAAATAAAAACACCTCTGAATCTGTTTTACATATAGACAATATTTGTTTATATGTACTTGTTGTTTCCTTCCAGGAGAATGTATGTTCCTTGAGAACAGGGAGTATTACATATTTATTTTTGTATTGACAATGCCTATATGCTAGTTGTTTAATCAATATTTATTGAATTTAATTGCAGTTTTCTTCTAGGTGCAAATCTAAGACACTATCATGAGATGATCTTATAAAAATCTTAATCAGATCCTATCTCTACTTGCCATGCTATTCCTGTTTGAGACAGCTAGGTGCTCCAGTAGATACCAGTCCTTCCTAGTCAGGAAGTCAGGAAGAATTGAATTCAAATTTCACCTCGGACAGCACTAGCTATGTGACCCTGGGAACATTACTTAACCTCTGTTTACCTCAATTTCTCTGATGATAAAATGGCAAACATAATAGCATCTACATCAATGGGATGTTTATGAGGAGCAAATGATCTCATTTGTGTTGTAAAACACAGCATTTTGCATCACATATAGTAAGTATATAATAAACGCTTATTTCCTCCCTCCGCTTTCCCAGTTCTCCAGTGCACCCCATATCCCTACTTCTTATCCATCCATACTTCTCCCAGGTATGCTAATTTTCTTAGTGGGGAAGGAAGTACCATTCTATGCTTTTCCTCACTTCATTCTAATACTTCCAGGATCTGTACAAATCCCTCAGAACAGTATTTACTACACTCAAGGCATTAGGGAAAATCTCACAAGGTGGTAGAAATCTTAGTTGTTGCCAAAGAGACTGATGATAGAAACAATATACCTGGGGTGTGTGTGTGTGTGTGTGTGTGTGTGTGTGTGTGTGTGTGTGTGTATGTGATTTACATAGATCCCTGTGACTTTTTTAATGTACCATTCTCTGAGAAGATGAGGAGGAGGTGGGAGGAAATGGCAGCGAAGGAATTGAGTTGTGCTTTGATGAAAGACAAGGATTCTAAGAAATCAAGATAAGGACATTCTTGCAAGAGAGACAGCCTATTCAAAGACGTGGAGTTAGCATGTAGAATATAGTACAATGGGAAAAAGACTAATCATTGAGTCAGAGGAACTGGGTACTATCTATGGGAACTTTGCAAGACTCCTTACTTTTGGTCTTTAGTTTCCTTATTATTATTATTTTTTTGCTTTTTCCTGAGGCAATTGGGGTTAAGTGACTTGACCAGGATCACACAGCTAGGGAATGTTAAGTATCTGAGACCAGATTTGAACTCAGGTCTTCCTGACTTCCGGGCTGGTGCTCTATCCACTGCGCCACCTAGCTGCCCCTAGTTTCCTTATTTTTGTAAATGAAGACTGGGACTTTATAGGAACTAGATAGGTTCCTTCTAGCTCTAGGATCTTGTGCATGTGTAAGGTACTTACCACTATAAATGGTTCTCATGGCACCACCTCCTCCTAAAGCACCTGGTACTTATCTGATGCCAGGGAAATTTATAAATAGAATTATAAGGAGCATGAAGGCTGAATGGATTACTTTCATTGCATTTATTTATATGGAAAGAGCTATTTAGCTCTTAAATGACCATGATATCCTTCAAGCAGGATCTGAACTTAGTCATTGATCATTCTTGACAGGTGAACAAACATTATCCCTCAAATTCCTTGATGCAGGCTAGGGACTAGGGTTTTCCAGCAGAAGCCTTAGCTTATTTTTTGAGACTGTCCATTTGCATATCCAGTATATTTTCATGGAGATATGTGTAAGGGGGGCAGGTGAGTAAGTACTACCCTCACTCTCTCTTCTAAGAATAGATTCTAATAGCAGGGGACAGATATATCACCATGTAAAACGCCAGTGAAGATATACCTAGCCAACTATATCTGTAGCCAGAAGCTCAGGTTTTCTATCATGGTCAAAATAACTCTGTTTATCATCTATAACACAGAGTGTTGGACCAGAAGACCTGTCTCTAGGGTCTGTACTCTGGTTAACTCTGTCACTAGCCATGCTTCTTCCTGTTGTTTCTCTTAACTAGTGGCTTCCCCAGTAACATACTTCTTGTGTTCTAGGATTTCTGTCTTTTTTCCCTTTATGGGTTCATGCTTCAGGGACACTCCTTGCACAGGGCCTTGAATCCTGAGATCAAAGTCATTTCCCCAGGTCCTCCCCTCCCCACTCAATTTCAATACTGAATTTATCTCACTGTTTGTCAATGGGAATATTTGAAAGGTTGTTGGCCCAGACAAAATATTTCTGGATCCAGTTCTATCACACTTCTCTGATACAGCACGTTGCTGAGATGTACTTTTTTGGCTTCCTGAGGCCTTCAGTTATTTATTCCTTCTTATTTCCAAATGCTACAATTCACTTTCCCTTCTACTCCTATAAAAGTCCAGGATTTCATAGTCAAATTCATTCTCTTTCTCTGTCTGAATCTGTCTCTCCTTTTGTATCTCTCTCTCTCTCTCTTTCTCTATGTGTGTGTGTCTGTCTCTATCTTTCTCTCTGTGTGTCTATGTCTGTGTGTGTGTCTCTTTCTTTCTCTCCCTATTTTCTCACTTCTTTCTTTCTGTCTCTGCCTACAGGTCTGCCTCTCTCTCTCTGTCTCTCTTTGTCTCTCTCTCTTTTTCTCTCTCACTGTCTCTGTCTTTCCATCTCTCTGTGTGTGTATCTGTCTGTCTCTCTTTCTTTCTCTCTCTCCTTTCTTTCTCTACCTCTCTCTTTTCTTACTTTCTGTCTCTGCCTGCAGGTCTGTCTATCTATCTCTGTCTTTCTTTTCTCTCTGTTTCTTTCTGTCTGTCTTTTTCTCTGTGTAAAGGTCAGAGGACCTTAGTTCAAATTCTGCTTCTTATGTATGATCTTGAACAACTCCTGATATTCATTTTTTCTTCTGTGTCATGAAAGAATTGGATAGATGCCCTCTAATATTCCTTCCAATTCTCAAATTATGATTCTCAGCATCCAAAGTTACAGCTAAGCAATCTGACATATTTCTGCCATTGTGCAAAAAGGAGAGGGATAAAGTAGCCGATTAACCTCATGAGCATTTCTCTTCTCTTCCTTATCAGTGTCATAGCAATGCCATATAACTGTAGAATTGGAAGAGAACTCAAAATCATTTAGTCCAACCTACAGCTAAAAAAATAATCATCCCTAGAATGCCTCCCAAAGTCCTCATCTAGTTTTTGATTCTTTGGAAAAATAGGTGACACAGTGGATACAATCCTGGGCCCAGAGTCAGAAATACCTGAATTTACATACAGTCTTAAACTCTTATTAGCCATATAACCCTAGGCAAATCACTTAACCCTGTTTGCCTCGGTTTCCTCATCTGTAAAATGAACTGTAAAAGAAAATGGAAAACCATTCTAGCATTCTTGTCAAGAAACCCCAAATGGGGTCACATAGAGTCATTCATGACTGAAAAAATCACTAAACAGCAAAAGTCGCTGTTTGGAAACTTCTAGTCATATAGAGTACTCCCCCTTCTGGGCCAACGAGCTCCACTTTTAGAAAGCTCCAATTGTTAGCAATGTTGTTGTTTTCTAGTGCACAAAATTAAAATCTGCCTTTCTCAACTGCATTTCCCCCCTAGCTCTGCCAAAAAGAAGTTCACTTTTTTTCATATTCGCCTTTCAAATATTTGAAGGTAGTTTCAGGTCCCCCCATCTCTTCTTTTCTAGGCAAAATATGCTCAATTTCCACCCTTTTTTGTACTGTAATGTTTTCAGGCCTCTTGCAATCCTGGTGACTTTTCCTTAGGAATGTTTTTGGTTAGTCAGTGTTCTTCCTAAAATCTGGTGCCCAGAAATGAATGCAATATTCCAAACATGATCTATTCATGACAGAAAAAGGAAGAACTGGAGGACCAGGTCTGTAGTCAGAAAGATTTGAATTCAAACCTGGCTACAGACACTAACTAGCTGTGTGAAACCTGGGCAAGTAACTTAACCCTGTTTGCCTGGAGAAGCAAATGGAAAACTATCCTAGTATCTTTGCCAAGAAAACGCTAAATGGGGTTACAAAGAGTCTTATACAACTAAAAATGGCATAATGGCAATCACTACCTTTTCTCTTCTGTATGCTATTATTAGTGAAGCTGAAGATCAACATTTGTGTCTGACATGTCATACTTTTGTCTGCATTTGAGCTTTCAGTACATCCAAACTCTGAGATATTTTGCACATAAACAGTAACAGTTTTTAGTTGGATTTGTTTTTTGGTCATACTTTGCTTATCTTATCCAGTCCCAATTTCTGGAGTTGATTTTTTAAACTCAAATGTAAGACTCTACATTTTTTCTTATAAATTTTCTTCCATTAAATTTGGTTGTGCATTTCCACTAGTTGAGATCCTGACTCTGTCATCCAGTGTGTTAACTATCTTTCTGAAAATTATGTCATGGACAAATTGTATGACATCTATATTTTTATTGAAGCTTCTCAAAGTAATTTTGAATAACACAAGGCCAAAGAACCATCCCCAGGACATTATATTATGTAACCCCCTTCAGGTTTTGTTGATTCAATAATCATTACTCTTTGCATCTGGATATTTAGCCAATTATAAATACACCTAATTATACCATAATTGAGTCCACATCAAACCATCTTGTTGATAAAGATATAAGATGGCTAGTGTGGAATGAACTCTTGATAGTGATTGTCACTTTTTTTTCCCCAAAAGGTCATGTGACATTTATTTACTAATACATTCCAGAATTTTGTTAGATGATTTATTTCTTCACAAGACAGTATGAAAACAGGAATATTATAGTACACATAGAATAGGAAATGTTAACATTATTTAACTTCTTTAAATCAAGATGTCCCAGGAAATATATAAAGAGGGGCAATATTAATTAATTAAAATTTACTTTACTGGTTACCTATTGTGATCTCTACTACACTCTATACTGTAATATATGCAAAATAAGTAGAAGGAAATGGTAAACCACTCCAGTATCTGCCAGAAAATTCCCTAATCAATCATGAGTAGGACATGACTGAAAGCTACTGAATAACAACAACATATTAAAACCAAATAGAAGACTTGGCTTATGCCTTCAAGGAGTTTAAAGTTTAAAGTTGGGAGGCCAAATATCAACTATAGAACAATAATAGAATAATTAAGTAGTAAACTTCCTAGTATTAACTGTAATTATAATGGGAGTGTTAAGGAGGGAGGACAGGATTATAATAGGCAGGAAAGGATTCATGACTATGGTATCATTAGATATACAAATATTATTTAGATAATATAGAATGATCATCATAGTATCGTTTAGATCATCAAGGTGTCATTTAGAACATATAGAATAGGATCCTAAGGGATAGTTCAATTTGGAAGTATAGAGAGAGAATGCATTCTAGAGTCATTGTATGGAAATAAGTAGGAAGAGCCAAATTTAAGGAAGCAAGAGGGAGCAGCATACAAAAGAGTGGGGACAGTCTTTCCTTTTAGGAAGAAAAAATGTGGATTTATGAGGACAGAAAATCAAAGAGAACTATCTCTTCATGTAGCTTGAGAGCAAGACAACTAAAAGTTGTCCTTAATTTATTATTACTCTTTTAAAATGTTTCATATTAGTTTGTTTTCATCAGTTGAACTGACTGATCTTGTATTGATTAAAATCTCCCCCAAATGTTGCAAAACATCACAAAGCAAGAATAGTTTTATAATAAAGTCTTTAAAAATATTGCCAAAAACATATGAAATAAAATGTTAACAGAACACTTCCCCCTACTGAATTAAAGACAAATATGTTAGGAATTAATATTATATAATGTTATATTAATATATGTTAGGAATTAATTATTGTCTCCCCTTCCATTTTTTATGAATATTTTAGAATTGGAGAAGAGGATTTCATTTGACAATGAGAATAACGTGAGGCAGCAGTATGATGCACAGGCTAATAACTCTAATGGAATCTGAAGCCACATTTATGGGCACCTAGTGTCCAGATCTGAGAAATTGATAGTTTCATTGTTCTGCATGCTAGAATACATCTGGACATTTGGTTTAAATGTGGTTGGGATAGAGACCTCTAATCTCAAGGGGGAAAATTCATTTTAAAAATGATGTTTAGTATCTTTGAGGATATATTATTGTATAATATAACTTGATGCCCCTTTTTCCCCTTTAAGAGTATCATTATAAATCTCTCATTTGATTTTGTATGAATAAAGCCCCAAGCTATTTAGATTACTTTTTATTAGATTTTTAAAGGCTATCTCTTTGCTTCTGCAATACTGTGGGATATGGATATTGTACAAGCAAATACACAATTATTTGGTGATTCTCTGTTGGTAATCTATGAATTTTATTGATCTCTAATTTTGCACTTAGTTTTTATTAAGCATTTTTGTTATTTATTTTCTTTAGTATTGTACTTAAGCTATTTTTTTGAGGCATTTATGATCCTGCATTTTTTTGCTTAATCTATCCTCAAGGTCAGTTTTTTTTCTTATATGGAAATGTGTTTTTCCATGTGTTTGTCATTTGACTATGCTTTTCAAAAATTTTTTCCATGTCTTTATTTTTATGTGTTTAATATTTTTAATACTCTCTACTGTTATAGAGCTATTCTGAATCATTTATTAAAATTGTCTATTTAATCATATCTAATTGGTTTCTTCTTTGGAAGCCCTACTTTCACACTAATTTCAGTTTTAGGTTTTATCTTTCCCCCCCATTCCTTTAATTTGTTTACTTTCTTTTTTGTAATCACTTCATTATGTGTTTTCTGTTCTCTCTGCTTCCTTTCCCTTTCCTTTCCTTCTCTTTTCTTCTTTTCTCTTCACTTTCTATAGTTATCATTCTCTACATTTTCATCAGCTCTCTCGATTTTTTAAAAGTACACCATAATGTTGTCTGAAAATAGATATGACTGTCATACTCTTCCTGCTCATCTCCAACTACTGGCTTCCTTAAGTTCCAACTAAAATTATAACCTCTACAGGAAGGTTTTCCTAACCCCTCCTAATTCTACTCCCTTCCATTTTTTAATTATTTGCATTTTTTCTATATATAACTTTTTTATATTTGTTTCTTTGTTGTTTCCTTCATTAGATTGTGAGCTACTTGAAGGCAAGAACCATCTTTTCTGTGTGTATCTCCAGTGTTAAACATAGAATCTAGCACATAATATGCTCTTAACAAATGTTTCTTGACTGACTAAAGTGTTTAATCATAGGATTTTATTTAAAAAGAGCTTTATGTACTTTAAAGAATTTATTATTATATTTGATCCTGGAGATGATAGGGAGACACTAGAGTGTATTGAGTGGGGTGTAGAATGACATGGTTGTATCTGTACTTCAAGAAAAAATGATCAATTTGACAGCTGAATTAAAGAGGAAACTAGTCAGGAGAGACATGTCAAATAGACCAATCTGCAGACTACTGCAATAAGTGTGAGGTGATAAGAGCCTACACTAGGGTGGTGGCAGTATCAGGAGAGAGAAGGGAGCATAAGAAAGATGTTACAAATTATAAAATTTATGAGTTTTGGTAACAGATTTGATAGGGAGGATAAAAAAGAATAGGGAGTTGATGACAACTAGGTTTGTTTGCCTAAGTAGCTGAGAATATGGTGGTTTCCTCAGCAGTAATCAGATTTGAAGGGGGTAAGTTTTGGGGACAACCCAATGAGTTTAGTGACATGCTGAGTTTAAGATGTGGGAAGGACATCTAGTTTAACATGTCAAATAGACAGTTGGATATGGGAAACTGTAACTCAGCAGAGAAATTAGATGTGGGGAAGTAGATTTGAGGATCAAGACAGAGTTGGAGGCTGATGAGATTGTTAAAGAAAGTAGTATAGAGGGAGAAGAAAAAAGGACACAAGATAGAAACTTGAGGAAGGTCATAACTTGGATGAGGATCCAGCAAGAGGATGTAGCATAGAGTCGCCTGGTAGATAGGGGAAGAATTAGGAGATAGTAGTATTCTGAAAACCTAGAGAAAGGAGACAAGCAAGGAGAAGATGATAATTAATGGTGTCAAAGGCTGTAGAGAGTTCAAAAAGAATAAAAATTGAGAAAAGGCTATTGGATTTGTCAACTAAGATAACTTTGGAGAGAGCATTTTCAGTGGGTTGAAAGCCAAATTATAAGGATTTTCAGAAATGAAAGAGAGAAGAATATTCGTAATTACACAGATGGTTACACTATATCTCAGAAATGTTAAACAATCTGGTCATTATTATTATACTAATATTAGTTATTAATAATTGTTGTTAATAAGCATTACATCTAAGATTCAAAAATTGCATAATTTTTGAATCATAAGGGGACTTTGGAGGTCATCTAGCTTAATCTATTTATCAGTAGGAATCCTCTCTGTAATACTTCCAAAAAAATAGTTCAGTTTCCATTTGCAGATCTCTAGTGCAGGGGAACTCTTTACTTCACAGGATAGCCCATTTCACTTCTGTACATTCCCTACAGACAGTTTAGGTGGCACAACATGGAATGTTAGGCTTGGAGTCATAAAGACCTGAGTTCACTTACTAGTTATGGCACCCTGGTAAAGCTATTAAACCCTGCTTGCCTCAGTTTTCTCAACTTTAAATGGAGATTAGAATAGCACCAACCACTAAAGATTGTTGTGAGAAACAAATGAAATAATATTTGCAAAGTGCTTAGCAGAGTGCCTGGTATATAGCTGGCACTTGAATATTTCTTTCTTGTAATTGTTAGGAAAATTTTATTTAAATCCAGGCTAAATCTGTCTCAAAGCAACTTTCACTTACTGCTTCTAGTGCTGCTTCACTTATCAAATAACTTCAGGTCTCCTCTCAAGTCCAGGTCTCATTCTATTACTACTGTGCCTTCTAATGTCTTAAATAATGATTAATGATTCACTAGAAATGGTAGTATTAAGATAAAGAATTTGTTTGTGTGAGAAGTTTTCAGATATCAGTCAATGAAGCAAAACTTAGGATTAGAAATCGATTTCTTTGCAAAATGCCTGACTCAGAGCCTGAAGAAGTAGACTTTATAGAGAAGTTAAGAAAATTTTGGACTTAGAAGGAATTTAGGAGATCATTTAATGAAATCTTCTCCTTTTGAAGATAACAAAAAGGCCAAGTGAAATTAAGTGGGTGTTCCAAAAGTTCCCATTAAATTAATGATAGAAACAGTACCAAAATCCAGTTTTCTTTTTTCTTTCTTTTTTTTTTTTGTGCTGAGGCAATTGGGGTTAAGTGACTTGCCAAAAGTCATACAGGTAGGAAGTGTTAAGTTGTCTGAGACCAGATTCGAACTCAAGTCATCCTGACTTCAGGGCTGGTGCTCTACCCACTGCACCACCTAGCTTTCCCAAAATCCAGTTTTCTTGATTCCTGTTGCAGTCCTCTAACTACAATTCTAATTTTGTTTCTAATCATAATTCTATTTCTAATACTACATTATATCTGAATGGTATCTTTATACAGGATACATTATCAGTTTTCTCATTTGCAGATGAAAGTAATTGAGTTAACTTGAAGTTTATTTCTTCTGATAAAAGTCCAATTTTTAAGTATATTTTAAGAGAAAGAAGGAAAAAATGTCATAACTTTAAAAACAAACAACAAATATCCCAAAATAAAAGAAATAAAAATAAAAATACACAAAGAAAATTATCTTTCAGGAACAAAAGATCAACTAACTGAAGCATGAAAAAAATCTCCATGATAATGAATAAATATTAAGGTAAAAGATAGCAAAACATGGGTATCAAAAATGGAAAAAAAAGACCTTGAAGCAAAACTGGAAATATTACAAGATTCCACAAAATGAATAATAAGATCTTTAAGTGAAATTAAGGAAGACCTCATACTTTTTAAGACAGACATATAAGAAATTCAATAGTCTACAAAATTCTGTGTGAATTTTTAACATCAAAATTCTGAACAGATTGCTGATGTCTGAATTTTGACAGCTGTATCAAAAAATTAAGTAAGCATTATCAAAGAACAATTCAACTAGAAGTGATTTTGAGAATTCTATAGTACAAAATTAGGGAACAAAGCACAAAAACCTGAGAAGTATAATTTTCAGGAAAAATGGAAATAAATTAAAAGTTTGAATGCTGTATTTCAAGAAATCGCTCAAGAAAACTTCCTATGGAAAATACCAATCATATCCAGAGAGAGAACTATGGAGACTGAATATGGATGGAAGCATAGTATTTTCATTTTTTTGTTAGTTTGTTTTCTTTTTTGTGGTTTTTTCACTTTTGATCTGATTTTTCTTGTACAGCATGACAAATATGGAAATATGTTTAGAAAGATAACACATATTTAACTTTTATCAGATAGCTTGGTGTCTTGAGGAGGTAAGGGATATAGAGAGAAAAATTTGGAATACAAAGTTTTACAAAAATTAATGTTGAAAACTGTCTTTACATGTATTTGGAAAAATACAATTTTAGAAAACTTCTTAAAGATATTGACAACAGAAAACAGAAAAGTTTGGGAGATTACAAAGGATACTATCGTTGAAAAATCCCAAATTTGACTTCTCTGGAAAACTGATCATCAAACTTCTGAGTTTCAAATTGCAAAGGGAAGATTTCACAAGGATGAAAGAAGCCAGATATCAAAAATTACAATGTAAACTACAGAAGACTTTTAAAAATCTAGTGAAAGAATTAAAAGGAGACAAATCAGTATATATTGAAAAGCGAGGAAAATCAGTCTACAATTCCAAATTTCATATCCAAAACAACAACAGAGAACATTTTTTATTAGGGAAAAAAAAAACAAAAGACCTTCTAGTCAATGCTGAGGAAGCCTAATGTAGCTAGGCCTGTGACAAACAAACCAAAGTATAACCACAAGGCAAAAATGACCTTAAAAGTATAGTTACTATGAAGCCAACCTATATTTTCTAGGGAACAAAAATGATTTTACCTTGGAAGTCACAGATGGTAATAAATACAATTGAGGAATTAGAGAATTTGAGAGCAGGAAGGAACCTCAGCATCCATCTAACACCATCAAGTTTAGAAACAAAAGAGATTCCTGTTGTGACCTGTTAAGTGGCTCTCCAACCTCTGCTGGAAGATTTTTCAGAATGGGAAACTGTACACTTCTGTAGACAGCCTATTCTACTTTAGCACAGCTCTAATTGTTATAAAATCTTCTGTAAAATTATCTTTAAACTTAGTTTTTCATAATGTTCCTATTTCCATATTCTTAGGTCAAACACAAAACGTCGAACTCTATTCCATAAAAAGCCCTTTAGATACTTAAAGACAACTATCATATTCTTTCTGTGTCTTCTCTTTTTTAAGGTAAAATGCAAAGTAATTTTAAATGATCTTATAAAACATAAGATAAATAATGGCATAAACTTGATAATTTAATCTTAAGAACCTTCAACATCCTCTTTACCTTTCCCTGGATATTCTCTAACTTATGAGTGTTCTTAAATTGCAGCATCCAAAACTGAGCACAATATTTTAGATGAAGTTTGACAAGGGCACAGTATAATGGAACTATTACCTCTATTTTCCTGGAAGTAGTGTCTCTCTCATCTCAGTCTAAGATCACATGAAATGTTTTGACTGCCGAAGTAATCTGTTGACTCATTGAACTGACTGACGGTCAATTTAAGCCTAAAAGCATTTTTCAGACCTTACCACCCTTTCTCTATCTTATACATGCAAGATTGAATTCTTGTGCCTAATTGTGAAACTTATGTTTGACCCTTCAGATTTCATTTGATTATATTTAGTCCAGTGTTTTAGCTTCTTAAGATCTTTTTGGATCTAAACATTATAATATACATGATACCTCACTTTCTCTCACATCCTTCTTATCTGAAAATTTGATAAGCATGTCATATAAGTTTTTCCCCCAAGTCATTAATATGTTAAATGGCACAGATTGAACTACAGATCCCTCAGGTACTTCACTGGACACCTCCTGTCATGTTGACATTTAACCAATTATAGCTACTCTTTAAGTTCAGACATTCAGCCAATTATGTATCTGGCTAATATTATTAGCTAATCTACATGTCATCATCTTCTCGATAAGTACATGAGATACGTCAAGAAAAGTTTTGCTAAAATCTAAGTAAATTATATTTCAGAGCATTTCCCTCATCTACTGATATATTACCCCATGTAAAAAAAAGGAAATGAGGTTAGTCTGCCATGATCTTTTCTTGATGAATAGTTCTTTGTAATCACCACTTTCATTTCTAAATGTTCAAATCCAGTCTAATCAACGTGCAATTATTAATCACTTACTATCTGCTGGTCACTTTGATGAACATCTTAATAATAGCCTTTCCTTAATATTTCATAGAAATTAGAAGCAAACCCTTAATTAATTTAATTAAATTATAGTTTGAAGATTATTCTTCCTCATTTTTTTTGACATTTAGGTCAACATTGGTCCTCATTACTGTATGGTGTCTCTCCTGTTTTTCATGATCTTTGAAATATCATTAACAGGTATTCAGCAATCAATCTACTTGTTCTTTCAGAACATAACAAAGTAATTCATTTGCCAAGGTGTCTTAAAGTCATCAGAGTAATAATTAGCTATTCTTTCACTCTCTTTTCATTCTTCTGGAGTATTGACTCTGTCAGGCAGTATTGTTCTATCATTTCCAGTTGCAAATATCATTCTCCTTGGCTGAGAAAACAGAAGCCAAATATGAATTGAACATCTCTGCTTTTCCCTGTTTTCAGTTTTCATTACCCAGTGTACCACAAGCAAAAGTCTTTCCCCTCTTTTATCTCCCCCTTTCTCCCAATGCAACTTAAAGCTCTTGGATCCTTTGTTATATTTAGCTCTTTTCAATAGACTTGGTTCAATATGAGTCTAGCAATCCTAACACTATTTTATAGGACCATTCCACACTCTTTTACCAAACCTTTATTATTTGGTCTTATTTCCATTGTCTGTAAATTTCATTTAAAGTTTAGGCATCTTTGTCAGATTGGTTAAAATGACAGGAAAAAATGACAAATGTTGGAGGGGATGTGGGAAAACTGGGACACTGATACATTGTTGGTGGAACTGTGAACGGATCCAACCATTCTGGAGAGCAATTTGGAGCTATGCTCAAAAAGTTATCAAACTGTGCATACCCTTTGACCCAGCAGTGTTTCTATTGGACCTATATCCTAAAGAGATCTTACAGGAGGGAAATGGACCCACATGTGCAAGAATGTTTGTGGCAGCCCTTTTTGTAATGGCTAGAAACTGGAAACTGAAGGGATGCCCATCAATTGGAGAGTGGTTGAATAAATTATGGTATATAAATGTTATGGAATATTATTGTTCTGTAAGAAACGACCAGCAGGATGATTTCAGAGAGGCCTGGAGAGACTTGCATGAACTGATGCTGAGTGAAATCAGCAGAACCAGGAGATCATTGTACATGGCAACAATAAGACTATATGATGATCAATTCTGAAGGACATGGTTCTTTTTCAATAATGAGATGTTTCAAACCAGTTCCAGCTGTTCAGTGATGAAGAAAGCTATATATACCCAGGAAGAGGCCTGTGGGATCTGAGTCTGGACCACAACATAGCATTTTCACACTCTCTATTGATGTTTGCTTACATTATCTTTTCCTTCTCAGGTTTTTTTTTCTGTACAGCAAGATAACTATATAAATATATATACACATATTCAATCTGTCAAATATTTTAACATAATTAACATGTATTAGACTTCCTGCCATCTAGGGGAGGGGGTGAGGAGTAGGAGGGAAAAATTTGTAACAGAAAGCTTTGCAAGGGTCAGTGTTGAAAAATTATCTATGCACATGTTTTGCAAATAAAAAGCTTTAATAAAAAAGTTTATTGTGAAGATAAAATAAAATTTTATTTTAAAATAATTTTGTATTTTTACACTGTATAAAATAATAGCTATTATTGTAATAATATCTATCTTAGTTGCTAAGTTTTAGCTTCTTTGTATGCCTTACTTCCTCCTCATTGATAATTTTTCTTTTTATATTTTAGGATGCCATTCACAAGCATCTCCCATCCTTCTTGGGATGGCTTTTCTTGTTGCATTTTTGACTTTGGTGAACATGGTATCTTATCTATTTTTAATTTGAAACTTGCTTTCCCAATATTTAGAGAGCATTTTGAATAATAGCCAGATTTCTTCATTTACTCACACCATTAAGTTCCCATAATTTCTATCTAAGAAAGAAGTTTGTCCTTATTCATGAGAATTGGATATAGAATAGAATTTTCCCTTTTTTGTTACTCTACCTTTTGAATTACCTACCAAATCCCAAAGAAACAGATTAAAGAAATGTATGATATTAATGAAGGGAAAGAGAAGGAAAGATGGATTATATTATATTTATTTATATTTAGAGTATGGGTATTACAGATAAGTTTGTTTAGTTATAGTTCTTTCCCTTATCCTCATCCACTCTTAAGAAACCATATGTGAAGTTATGTAAACCATTTTTATAAAACTTTAGTTGTGAAAGAAAACATAGATCTCCCACCTTAGTGAGAATAAAAACCTTCAAGAAAAATTAATTTTTAAGAGAGAAATAGAGAACTAGAGAATGTTTCAATCTCTATTCAGACACAATCAATTCCTTTTCTGAATATGCATTTTTCAACATGTCTTTCAGAGTAGTCATGGATGATGAGAATAGTAAAGTCATTTATAGCTGGCCATCCCAAAACATTGCTATTACTTTGTGTATAATATATTTAACTTTGTTTGAATTCATTAAGGACTTTAATTTTTTTTTCTAAAAGCATCCTGCTCATTCCAGAGTCCTGTATTTGAAAATCAGATGTCCCATTCTACTCTGGTCTTTTCATTGTGAATGCTTGGAAACCTTCTATTTCATTGAATGACCATTTTTTCTTCTAAAGTATTATATTCAATTTTGCTGAGGAAGCAATTCTTGGTTGTAATAGTAGCTCCCTTGATCTACATAATATCATATTCTAAGGCCTCTTATAGTAAATCTAAGTAAATCTAAGTAATCTAAGTAAAGCTGCTAAATCTTGTGTTATCCTGACTGTGGTTCCACTATCCTAGAATTGTTTCTTTCTGGATGCTTGCAATGTTTTCTCCTTGACTTGGGAGTTCTGGTATTTGGCTATAATATTCCTGGGAGTTTTTATTTTGGAATATCTTTCAGAAAGTGGTCAGTGGATTCTTTCAATTTCTATTTTACTTTTTGGTTCTAAAATTTCAGGACAATTTTTCTTGATAATTTATTGAAAGATGATGCCCAGGCTCTTTTTTTGATCATGACTTTCCTATAGATCAATAAATTTTAAATTATCTCTCCTGGATCTATTTTCTAGGCTAGTCATTTTTCCAATAAGATATTTCTCATTTTTTTCTATTTTTACATTTTTAGGGGTTTGACTTCTCACAAAGTCATTAGCTTTCATTTGTTCAATTCTATTTTATAAGGAATTATTTTGCTCAATGAGCTTTTGTATCTCCTTTCCCATTTGACCATTTTGGCTTTTTAAGTCATTCTTTTTCTCGTTAACTTTTTGTAGCTCTCAATTCTTTTCATAAATTTTCCTCTATTTCTTTTATTTGATTTTCAAAATCCCTTTTCAGCTCTTCTGGAAATGAACCCAATTCATATTTTTCTTAGAACCTTTGGATTTTGGAGCTTTGACTTTGTTATCATCTTCTGAGTGTGTGTTTTGATCTTTCTTGTCCATAATAACTTTCAGTGGTCAGAAAATGTTTCTGTTATTTACTCATTTTCTTAGCCTATTCCTTAGCTTTTAACTCTCTGTTAAAGTAGTGCTCTGTTACTAGGGTGAAGGGTGTACTGTCCCAAGCTTCAGGGATTTTGTGCAGCTTGTTTCAGATATCCTTCTAAGGACCTGACCAAAAGCAGTCTATTTTGCTGTGGGGCTATTAGAAGTGTCTCTGCCCAATTGTAAGATCTAGTGTGCTAAAGCAAGAGTCCTGCTTTTCATTGAAAGAGCCAGGACTAGAGCCTGGGCTGCACTGATGTGGCCTGTGCTATGATTATATTCTGGACTCTATGCCATAGACTCTTTCTACTGAACTTCCATGTCCTCTCTGGTATCCTGGGGCAAGAGATCCAGGAGGCTCCAGCACTGCTACTGATTCAGAGAACCCATCTTGTTGATGCTGGGGATAGGCATGGTCTGGGTCTGGGCCTGGGTCTGGGGCCAGGACAGGACTGCATTGGCTCTGCCTGAGCTGGCTGAGCTGGGCTCACAGCTTGGTTCCACAGACCTTTTCTGCCGATTCTCCAAGTCCTCTTTGTGTTTCTGGGCTGAGCAGTTTAGAAGCAACCATATTGCTCCTGATTCAGAGACTCTTGTCTAAGTCTTTGTCAAGGCTGGGGCTAGGTCTGGGACTGTGCTGGTGTGATCTACACTGGCACTGCATGCTGGACACCCACCCTGGTGTTATAGACCTTTTCTGCTGACCTTCTAAGTTGCCCTTAGCTGGAAAATATTCTATCCTATCTTTTTGGGTGTTCTGATGCTCTAAAACTTTTTAGAGTCATTATTTAAAGCAATTTGGAGTGATTTGGGAGAGAGGTTGTCTTCTTATCTTTACTCTGTTATCTTAGCTCTGCCTCCAAAGAGCAAATTTATAAAAAATTGTGAGGATTAATATAGCAAGGGCCATCATTAAACCATATGTTTATTTTAAAGAAGATGACAAAAAAGGCTTTGAAAAAGTTATGTTAGTAAAACAAAAATCTATTGAGTAGAAAATAGAAACAGTTTTAACCCTGGATGTAAAAGGGTTGAACTCAGCTATAGAAAGAATAGTTCAGAAGGGAATGATGATAATAATTATGAATTGTGATAATGGTTTTGGACAAAGTAGATATCATTTTAAGAGCATGAATAAGTGTACCAGTCTGATTTGAGATCTAATACATTAAAGATTTTGACACCTGTCTAATCTAAACCTGGCAAACTATGACTGAATGTCAGGGTGTAAATGTTTTTTTCTTGTACATTTTAAAATAAAATGTTGTTGTTTTTAATAATGCAAAAAACAAAAAAAAATTTACTTTGTAGACTATTGAAAACCAGATGGCTGGTAGAATTTGGTTTTGGGGAGTAGTTTATTATCCCCTACTCAAAACCTAATTATAAGTTTTACTAAGAACACAACCACCTCAAAGGCCTGAATCAACAGTATGAAATCAAATGTTAAAAGGGTACATATATATGAATTTTATTTCATTTTCACCTTCATTCTTTATCTTACACTGATTCTTAGAAATAAAGCCAAGGTCAATGCCAAGATGGTAAAGAGCAGAAAGGACATTGTCTAGTTCCCTCAGAATCAATACTAGAACAAACCTCTGAATGGATTTTGGAGTGACAGAGCCCACAAATATTCACAGAATAATAACTTTCAACTTCAGATATCTTGGAAGGAGTTCCTGAATCCCTGTATAATTGGAAGGACTTGACCAGGCCACTCAGTACAGTGGACAAGACTGCAGCTCCAGACCCAGTGTAGTCAGTGAGAAGTCCCTGTTTCCCTACAGAGAAAGCTCAGTACAATCTCTTCTGTGCCTTAAGAGCAGAGCTTAACCTTCAAAAATGAGGGAAAATGCAAAAAGGCTTTGATCATAGAGAACTACTATGAAAATAAGGAAGATCAAAACACAAAACTAGAAGTTGAAAGCAAAAGCAAAATGCCTGATGATATAGACTCAAAGAGAGGTCAAAAAGGAGTTTAAAAGAGAGAGAAAAAAATGTGGAAAAGAAATGACAGCAATGCAGGAGAACAATGAAAGTTTGAGAGGGGGGAATCCAACACTTTGGAAAAGGAAGCACAAAAACTGACTGAAGAAAGCAACTACTTAAAAATAAATTTGTTGAAATGGATATTCATATCTATCTATATCTATACATTATATACATAGAAGAAAAAACTCTTTAAAATAAAATTAGTGAACTGAATGTGGACCACAACATAGTTTTTTTCCCCTTTTTTATTAAAACTATTTTTTTTTTGCTTTTTGCTGAGGCAATTGAGGTTAAATGACTTGCCCAGGGTCACACAGCTAGGAAGTGTTAAGTGTCTGAGACCAGACTTGAACTCAAGTTCTCCTGACTTCAGGACTGGTGCTCTATCCACTGCACCACCTACCTGCCCCAAAACCTTTTTATTTTCAAAACATATGCATAGATAATTTATCAACATTTACCCTTGCAAAACTTTGTGTTTCAAATTTCTCTTCCTTCTCCCCACCTCCTCCCCTAAATGCCAAATAATTCAATATATGTTAAACATGTTAAAAATATATGTTAAATCCAATATATATGTATATATATGTACAATTATCATACTGTACAAGAAAAATCATCTCAAAAAGAAAAAGATAAAAAAATTAGTGTAATTCTTGAGAATTGTATTTTTGTCAGGGAAGTTAGAAAGCGTATACTTAAAGGGTGTAATTATAAGTTGACTTTAATGTGATGATATAAAAAATTAGAAATGAAAAGGGATTTTCCTAAGAGAAGAATAAAGGGGAGGTAAAATGGGATAAATTTCATGGTATAAAGAGGCACAAAAGACCTATCATATGTGAGGAAAAGAAAGGAGGAAAAGGAGTATTATTTGAACATTTATCTCATCAGATTTGGTTCAAAGAAAGAATAACATATGACCTTAGTTTGGTATGGAAATATGTCTCACCTTAAAGGGTAATAGAGAGAAAAGGAGAAAGGAAAGTGGGAGGATAGTAGAATGGAGAGCAGAAGTAGAAGAGGAAAGGGAAAAAAGGGTGGTTGAAAAACAGAGGACATGGTAATTAGAAACAAAACTCTGGTTAGGAGGGGAAAAGGGAAAAGAAAGATAAAAGTATAACTTGAGAAAATGTGATGGCAGGAAATACACAATTAATTATCTTAACTATGAATGTGAATTGTATGAATTCTCCCATAAAATGGAAGCAGATAACACACTGTATTAAAAGCCAGAATCCTACAATATGTTGTTTATAAGAAATTAATTTGAAGCAGAGAGATACATATAGAGTAAAGGTTAAAGGCTGGAGCAGAATCTATTTTGCTTCAGCTGAAGTTAAAAAAAAAAAAAAAAACCAAAACAAAACAGCAGGATAGACCAAGCAAAACAAAAATACATTTAATTAAAAGAGATAAGGAAGGAAACTCCATATTAGTAAAGGTAATGAAAAAATATCAATACTAAACATATATACACCAAGTGGTATGGCATTTAAATTCTTAGAGGAGAAATTAAGTAAATTGTAAGAAGAAATAGACAGCAAAACTATACCAGTGGAATATCTCAACCTCTCTCTCTTTCAGAACTACATAAATTAAACCACAAAATAAAAAAGAAAGAAATTAAGGAAGTGAACAGAATTTTAGAAAAGTTTAGTGTGATAGACCTTTGGGGAAATTGAATGGGTATAGAAAAGAATATACTTTTTTCTAAGTAGCCTATGGTACCTACACAAAAGTTAACCATGTATTATATTAGAGCATGAAAATCTCACAATCAAATGCAGAAAGGTAGAAATAGTAAAAGAGTCCTTTTCAGATCATGATACAATGAAAACTGCATGTAATAAATGGCAATGGAAAAATAGACCAAAAATTAATTGGAATCTAAATAATTTTATTCTAAAGAACAAGTATGTTAAAGAACAAATCATAGAAACAACCTATAATTTCATGCAAAAGAATGACAATAATGAGACAACACACCCAAACATATGGAGTGCAGTCAAAGCAGTTCCTTATGGAAAATTTTATATTACTAGAAGCTTGTATGAATAAAATAGAGAAAGAGAAGATCAATGAATTTAAAACACAAATAAAAAATCTAGAAAAAGAAAAAAATAAAGCTCCTAATTAAATATCAAATGAGAAATTCTGTAAATCCAAGCAGAAATTAATAAAATTGAAAATAAAATTGAAAGAAATATTGAACTAATAAAACAAAAAGTTGGTTTTATGAAAATATCAACAAAATAGGTAAACTTTTGGTTAATTTTATGGAAAAAAGGAAAGAAGAAAACCAAATTACCAGCATATCAAAAATGAAAAGGGTTGAACTACCACCAATGAAGAGGAAAGTAAGTCAATAATTAAAAGCTATTTTGCATAGCTGTATGCCAACAAATCTTATAATCTAAGTGAAATGGATGAGTACTTACAAAAAAATAGAAAACCCAGACCAACAGATGAGGAAATAAATTATTCAAATAATCCCAGTGAAGAATAATTAGTAAACAGAATTATCATCACATTATATTTTAAATATTGATATACTTATTAGAGCAAAATTTAGAGAAATACAACTAAATTGCAACTTAAATTATAACTTCTTCACTATCCTTTATGGCCTGACTTCTTTTTTATTGGTAATTTTATAAATTTGTTTTTCATTCTGCTACTTCAAAAAAGTAATAGTTTAAATAAATTTCTACTGAATCACTAGAGTTCTCTAAGTATATATCACCTACAAATAGTAACATTTTCTTTACTCTCTATTTCTTCCCTCAGTTTCTTTTTTTTAATTTTCAAAATAAAAAAAAAATCAAAATACATGCAAAGACAGTTTTCAGCATTAACCCTTGAAAAACCTTGTGTTTCCAATTTTTCTCCTTCCCTTTATCCCACTTTGTACCTTAGACAGCAAGTAATCCAATACATGTTAAACTTCACCAATTCTTCAATATATATTTCCACAATTATCATGCTGCACGAGAAAAATCAGACCACAAAAGAAAAAAAAAGAAATAAAACAAAACAAGCAAACAACAAGAAAGGTGAAAATATTATGTTGTGATCCACATTCAGTTCCCATAGTCCTCTTTCTGGATGGAAATGGCTCTCTGCATCATAAGTCTATTGGAATTGACCTGAATCACCTCATTGTTGAAAAGAGTTATATCCATCAGAATTATTCATCACATATTCTTCTTGTTTCTATGTACAATATTCTCTTGGTTCTACCTATTTCACTGCAGGTCTTTCTGAAATCATCCCCCTGATCATTTCTTATAGAACAATAATATTCCAAAACATTCATATTCCATAACTTAAGTTTCAGCTATTCTCCAAATGATGGGCATCCACTCTATTTACAATTCCTTGTCACTACAAAAAGGGGTACTATAAACAAAAAAAAAATAATTGCACATGTGGGCCCTTTTCCTTTTTTAAATGATTTCTTTGGGTTACGGGCCTATTAGAGACACTGCTGGTTCAAAGGGTATGCACAATTTGAAAGCTCTTTGAGCATAGTTCCAAATGGTTGGATAAGTCCATAACTTCACCAAATATGCATTAATGTCCCAGTTTTCCCACATCTCTTCCAAGATTTATCATTCTTTTCCTGTCATCGTAGCCAATATGAGAGGTGTGTAGTTGTACCTCAGAGTTGTTTGAATTTGCATTTTTCTAATCAATAGTGATTTAGAGGATGTTTTCATATTACTAGAAATGGCTATAACTTCTCATCTCAAAATTATCTGTTCATATCCTTTGGTTCCTTATCAATAGCAGAATGGCTTGTATTGCTAAAAAATTGAGTTAATTCTCTACATATTTTAGCAATGAGGACTTCATCAGAGCCCTTGAATGTATACATTTTCCCCAGTTTTCTGCTTCCCTTCTAGTCTTGTCTGCAATGATTTTGTTTGTACAAAATTTTTAAGTTAATATAATCAAAATTATCCATTTTGCATTTCATAAGTTACTCTAGTTCTTCTTTGGCCACAAATTGATTCCTTTTCCACAAATTTGACAGGTAGACCATCCTTTATTTTTCTAATTTGCTTATAGTATCACTCTTTTTGTCTAAATCATAAACCCATTTCAGCCTTATCTTGGTATAGGGTGTTAAGTGTGGGTGAATGCCTAGTTTCTGCCATACCATTTTCCAATTTTCCTAACAATTTTTGTCAAATAGTCAGTTCGACTGCCAGAAGCTGGGGTCTGTGACCTTATCAAACAGTTGATTACTATAGTGAATTTAATCTATTCCACTGATCAACTACTCCATTTTTTAGGCAGTACCAAATTGTTTTGTTGACCACTGCTATATAATATAATTTTAGGTCTTGTACAGCTAGGCCACCTTCATTTGTATTTTTGGTTAATTTCCTTGAAATTCTTGATCTTTTTTTCTTCCAGAAGAATGTATTATATTTTTCTAGCTCTATAAAGCAATTTCTTGGCAGTTTGATTCGTGTGGCACTGAATAAGAGAATTAATTTAAGTAGAATTGTCATTTTTATTATATTAGCTAGCCAAACCATGAGCACTTGATGTTCTTCCAATTGTTTAGATCTGACTTTATTTGTGTTTTGTAATTGTGTTCACATAGTTCCTGATTTTATCTTGACAGTAGACTCCCAAATATTTTATATTATATCTACAGTTATTTTAAATGGAATTTTTCTTTTTTATCTCTTGCTGATGGACTTTGTTGATAACATATGATTTGTGTGGATTTATTTCATGTCCTAAAACTTTGCTAAAGTTGTTAATTGTTTTCAGTAGTTTTTTAGTTGATTCTCTAAAATTTTCTAAGTATACCATCATATATTCTGCAAAGAGTGATAATTTGGGCTCCTCATTCCCTATTATAATTCATTTTTCTTCTCTTATTGCTAAATCTAATATTTTTAATACAATATTAATAGTAATGGTGATAATGTCCAACCTTGTTTCACCCCCAATCTTACTGGGAATGAGTATATATGATGCTTGCTGATGGTTTTAAATAGATGTTACTGATCATTTTAAGGAAAACTCCATTTATTCCTATGCTTTCTAATATTTTTAATAGGAATGGTTGCATGATTTTTCTTCATCTATTGATTTAATCATATGATTTCTGTTAGTTTGGTTATTGATAGTCAATTATGCTAATAGTTTTCCTAATGTTGAGCTAGTCTTGCATTCCTAGTATAAATCCTACGTGGACATGGTGTATTATCTTGATGATACATGCTGTAATTTCTTTGCTAATATTTTATTAAGATTTTTGCATCAATATCCATTAGGGAAATTGTTCCATAGTTTTCTTTCTCTGTTTTGACCCTGCCTAGGTTAGGTTCCCACACCATATCTATGTCATAAAAGGAATTTGGTAGGACTTCTTCTTTCTCTATCTTTTTAAATAGTTCACATATTATTGGAATTAATTGTTCTTTAAATTTTGGTGGAATTCACTTGCAAATCCATCTGGGCCTGTAGATTTGTTTTGGTAGTTCATTAATAGCTTGTTCAATTTCTTTTCCTAAAATGGGACTATTTAAGCAATTTATTTCCTCCTATTTATCTGGGCAGTCTATATTTTGTTAGCATCCATCCATTTCACCTAGATTATCATTTTTATTGGCATACAGTTGGACAAAACAGCTTCCAGTTTTTGCTTTAATTTCCTCTGCATTGGTGAAAATTTTACACGTTTCATTTTTGATAGTATTATTTTGATTTTCTTCTTTCCTTTTTTAAAATCAAATTAACTAAAGATTTATCTGTTTTTTGTTTCTTCATAAAACCAACTCTTAGTTTTGTTTATTAGTTCAATAATTTTCTTTCTTTCAATTTTATTAATCTTCCCTTTTATTTTCAGAATTTCAAATTTGGTATTTAATTGGTGGGTTTTTGTTTTGTTTTGTTTTTGTTTTTGTTTTTTGCTTTTTGCTGAGGCAATTGAGGTTAAGTGACTTGACCAGGGTCACACAGCTAGGGAATGTTAAATGTCTGAGGCCAGATTTGAACTCAGGTCCTCAGATTTGACTTCAGGGCTGGTGCTCTATCCACTGCGCCACCTAGCTGCCCCTGATTGGTGTTTTAATTTGTTCTTTGTCTAGCTTTTTAGTCGCATGCCCATTTCATTTATTTTCTATTTTATTCAGGTAAGCATCTAGAGATATAAAATTTCTTCTAAGAACTGCTTTAAGTATATCCCATAAATTTTGGTATGTTGCCTCATTATTGTCATGCTCTTGGAAGAAATTATTGATTGTGTCTATGATTTATTTTGCCCATCTATTATTTAGGATTAAATTATTTATTTTCCAATTAATTTTAGTCTATTTTATGCCCTTTTATTACATGTAATTTTATTGCATCATGATCTAAAAAAAGATGCATGTAGTATTTCTGCCTTTCTGCATTTGATTTTGAAGCTTTTTGTCCTAATATTTGGTCAATTTTTGTGTAGGTTCCATGTACCTATGAGAAAAAAGAATATGCCTTTCTTTTCTCATTCACTTTTTTCCAATGGGCTATCATAGCTGACCTTCTAAAATTCCATTTACCTCCTTAACTTCTTTCTTCTTTATTTTGTGGTTTGATTTATTTAGTTCTGATAGAGTAAGGTTGAGATCCCCCACTACTACTAGTTTTACTGTCTCTTTCTTCTTTCAGCTCTCTTAACTTCTCCTCTGGGAATCTGAATCCTATACCACTTGATGCATATATGTTTAGTATTTATATTACTTCATTTTCTATGGTATCCTTTAACAAAATGTAATTTCCTTCCCTATCTCTTTTAATTAGATATATTTTTGCTTTTGCTTGGTCTGAAATCAGGATCACTACTCCTACTTTTTTTTTTTACTTCAGCTGCAGCCCAGTCGATTTCCTCTCCAGCCTTTTACCTTTACTCTGTATGTATCACTCTTTTCAAGTAATCTTCTCTGCTATCCACTTCCATTTTATTGGACAGTTCATCCCATTCACATTTACATTAAAATTATTTACTATATTTCCTGCCATCTTATTTTTTCACAAATTATACATTTTTCTTTCCTTTCCCCCTTTCCCTCATCCTCACTTCTGACCACCACCAACTCCCTCAATCTGCCCAACCATTTTATAGCCCTTTTTTCCTTCTACTTCTGTTCTCAGTTCTATTAACCTTCCCTTTCTCTTTTTCCTTTTCTCTTTTACTTCCCTCATATCCTCTCTTTGAGTCAAATCCCAAGAAATTAAGGTTCAAACAAAGATCATCCCCCTTCCTTCTTTCCCTCAACTGTAATAGGTCTTCTTTGCCTCTTCATGTATTGTACTTTAACCCCAATTTACCTCTCTTTTCCTCTTCTTCCATGGCAATCCCTTTTCTACCACTAGTTTCTTTTTTTTTATAACATCACAGTAAAAAATCATACCTATATGTTGTAAGTGTACCCCTAGCAAAAATATAGTTCTCGAGTTGAACACATCATATTCCCATATAGGAATATAAATATTTTAACTTTTAAAAAACATTATTTTTCTTTCCTTTTTACCTTTTTGTGCTTCTCTTGGGTTCTGTATTTGAAGATCATTTTTTTTGTTCAGCCCTGGTCTTTTCATAAAAAAAATAAATGGAAATTCCCTATTTATTGAATACACATCTTTTATCCTGAAAGATAATTTTTTTTACAATTAATTTTACCGGATAACTAATTCTTGGCTGCAGTTAAAGCTCCTCTACCCTCCAGAATATCACATTCCAGGCCCTTCAATACTTAAAGTGAAAGCTGCTAGGTCCTGGGCAATACTGATTGTACTTCCTCAATATTTTAATTCTTTCTTCCTGGCTGCTTGTAGTATTTTCTCCTTGATCTGATTATTCTGAAATTTAGGTATCATATTCCTTGCAGTTTTCATTTTAAGGTCTCTTTCAGGAGTTTTCAGGAGTGGATTATTTCAATGGCTACATTACCCTGTGGTTCTGGACATCAGTGCAGTTTTCCTTGCTAATTTATTGGAAGATGTTGTCTAGGATCCTTTTTCCACCATGGTTTTAAGGTATTCCAATAATAAGTAGATTTTCTTTCCTGAATCTATTTTTCCAGGTCAATAGTTTTTCCAATGAAGTATTTTACATATTCTTTTTTTTCATTTTTTAAAATTTGTTTGATTGATTCTTGTTGTCTAATTGAATTCATTCACTTCCATTCCTTCAATTCTAATGTTTAATCAATTATTTTCTTCAGTTAACTTTTTATATTCTTTTGCATTTGGCCACTTAAATTTTTAAATGACTTCTTTTGTTCATTGGATTTTTTTTTCATTTCACAAATTCTGTTTTTTAAGGAGTTATATTCTTTTTCCATTTCACCAATACTATTTTGAAGAGGGATTTTCTTCAGACAATTTCTGTGTTTCTTTTTCCAAATTTCTCATTTCCTTTTCCCATTTTTCTTTTAACTCACATTTAAGGTCCTTTTTGAATTCTTCCAAGAGAGTTTCATGAGATGGAGACCAACTTTTATCACCTTTTGATGCTTCATCTGGAAATGTTTTGCCTTTAGTGTCCTCAGAGTTTGATGTCTGTTCTTTCCTAGCTCCATAAAAGCTATCTGTAGTCAGAATTTTTTTTTTTTTTGCTTTTTTTCTCATTTTTAAAGGTTGTGTTCTGCTCTTAGGGCAGAGGGGAGATTGCCCCAAGCTTCAGGTGACAGCAACTTCATACTGCACTGATGCAGGGGCCACTGATTTCCTTCTTGTGCTGGGTGGGCATGGATAAGTCCTGCTTGTTATGCTGGGATTTAGAGACTCACTATTTGCCTTCTATAGTTGTATTGTAAATCTCTTAGCTAGTCTGCTGGCTTCTGAACCAGGACAGAGTATCCAATGCTGTTGTAATTTGGCTAAGAACCTTCCATTAGGTTCTGCCTGTGTGCTCCACTCTGGGTCTTCTTGTACTGCACTTCACCTGCACTGGGCTGTAACCCCCTTGCCCAATTGAGACAGACCTTTGCTGAAGTTCTTCCAAAATATCGTCTGCTGCAAATTTGTTACACTCCAATTATTTTGGGGTTTGTTCACTCCAAAATCCATTCAGAGGCTTAAACTGGTGTTAATATGAGGGAAGCTAGGAAGAGTTCAGGAAAAGACTTATCTACTCACTGTCATCTTATTTCCAACCCTCTCAAATGGATAAATTTGATTATATTAAATTTTAAAAAGTTTTTGCACAAAGAAAACAAATGCAATCAAGATAAGAAGGGAAGCAGAAAGCTGGGAAAACATTTTTATATCCAAAGTTTCTGATAAAGACCTCATTTCTAAAATATATTGAATTGAATCAAATTTATAAGAATACAATTCCTTCTCCAACTGATAAACGGCCAAAAAATATGCAAAGGCAATTTTCAAATGAAGAAATTAAAGCCATTTACATTCATGTGAAAAAAATTCTCTAAATCATTATTGATTAGAGAAATGCAAATTTAGACAATTCTGTGATACCAGATCATACCTCTCAGATTGGCAAAGATGACAAGAAAAGATAATGATAAATGTTGGAGGGGATGTGGAAAAACGGGGATACTAATGCATTGTTGGTGGAGTGAACTGATCCAGCCATTCTGTAGAACAATTTGGAACTATGCCTAAAGGACTATCAAACTGCATATCCTTTGATCCAGCAGTGTTTGTACTGAATCTGTATCTGAAAGAAATAATAAAAAGGGAAAATTTGTAGCAATTCTTTTTTTAGTGGTGAGGAACTGGAAACTTATATGCCCATCAGTTGGGGAATGGCTGAATAAATTATGGTATATGAATGTAATGGAAGATCATTTTTCTAAAAGAAATGATAAGCAGGCTTTTTTCAGAAAAGCCTGGAAAGACTTACATAAACTGATACTAAGTGAAGTGAGCAGAGCAAAGATAACATTATACACAGCAACAAGATCATTTGATGACCAACTGTAATGTACTTGATTCTTTTCATCAATAAGATAATTCAAGGCAAATACAATAGATTTGTGATTGAGAGAGCTATCTGCATCCAGAAAGAGAACTATGGAAACTGAATATGTACTAAATAAGCAGAGTTGTTTGTTTTCCAAATGCATGCAAAAATAGTTTTCAACATTCAACTTTGCAAAACCTTGTGTTCCAAATTTTTGTCCTACCTTCTCCCCACCCTCAAACTATCTTTGCATGCATTTGGAAAAAAAATAAAGCCTCATATATAATTTTAGTTCAAGTAGAAAAACAATCTTGTCTAGAAGATCATATTAATTCTGAGTTGCCTCTGTCAATCATGACTAAGGTTATACTTTCTAGGACAAAAAGAATTTAGAGCCTTTTAGAAACCTGACAATTTGGAACAAGTAGAATGCTTGTATCTTTGAATTCCCCAAATATAATGCTAGCTTGATATCATGCTAAATAAGGATCAGCTCAAGAATCTGTAGAATTTCTAAGGAGAGAAGGCTTATTATCTCAGTTGTCATTTTAGTAGTCTTTTTCGTCATGTTCTCTTTCCTCCCTCTGACTTACTCTAAATAGGCTACAGCAACAGAGAAACCATATTTCTCTCTTAGACTCTCCACAGGCAACAATGGCACTAATATTAAATAGATATTCACCACTTGTTATAGGAATGAAGTATTTAAAAGAAAAGTTAGCTGAAATGGAAAAAAGACCTAGACAGCAAGTCATTAATAATGGGAGATTTTAACTTTTTTTTAATAGAGCTGGACAAGTTTAACAGAATGATAAACACAAAGGAAATTATGGACTTGAACAGAATGTCGAAAGAACTGGAGTTGATAGACATTGAGAGAACTGAATGGAAATATTAAACAGTTTACTTTATTCTCTAAAATGCACAGGACTTCTGCAAAAAGCAATCATGCTACAAGGCATAAAGAACTCATAAATAAATGCAAAAGGCAGAAAATTTAAATACTTTCTAGACCATAACACAAAAATAGTAATTAATAAGGGAAATAGGAGCAAATGAAATAGGCCTTAATGAACATTTAAAAATGATGTCCAATATAATGACAGCATCAGAAAACAAATCAGAGAGACAATAACAAATTATATTAAAAATAATGTCAAGAATCATGCAACATAGTAGAATGTGTGAGATATAGTTAGGGAAATTCTCAAGAGGCAAATTAATATCCTTTATTTTAATAAATAAGTAAAAGAAAAGGCCAATAGATAAAATATAGTTAAAAGTAGAAAATAAAAAAATTAATGTATTTAAAAAGTAGCAAATTAAAAAAAATTGAAATGAACGGGATTAAACATTAAAAATGAAATTGATAAATAATATAGACATCTTGTTTTGTGAAACAGTTAATGAAATGGATAAATTACTAACCAATAGAAAACAAATTATCAAAAGAGGTCACAATGAATAGAGAAAAAAACAAGGACAAATATTTGAAATATCTATACTCAGTACAATGACAGGAAAACAAAAGTTGTAAATTAATTGAATGTTTGTGTTTATATATACATAAACACACATTTTATCTATAATGCCCAAATTGGAAGAAGAACAACAAAAACTAGATAACCTACATATACCCTATATAATACAGTCTCAGTAAATATAATTGTACAGGCCCTAAATTTCCAGTGATTAATACAAACAAAGAAATAGACACACTAGGCTATGTAGATTCACAAGTGAGTTTTTTGGAATATTTAAAGAACAAATAATCCATGGTATTTATAACTATTAAAAAATCTATCCAATTTTCATTCATTTGAAAAATATAGCCTGATTATCAAAATCAAAGATGGACAGTACCAAGAAACAAAATTGTAGCAGTTCATATCAATGAGAAATTATTAAAGAAAATAGTAGCAAAAATTAAGTAGTGATATATTGAAGAAATTATTCTTTTGGCTTAATTAATAACCTATAATAAAAATATCTTTCAATATTAATAAGTCAAATAGCATAATAAATATATTGATAGCAATAATTAAATAGATCAATAGATGTAGAAAAACATAAGAAACAATATTACATATATGACATTCTAGAAAGCATTGAAAATTAAGAATATTCCAGAGAATGTATAAAATAATTTTCATCAAGTTCAGTGTTCCCTTTATTTGTAACTCTGAATAGTGCTAGATTTTTACTCATTAGGAAGAAAGTTGAAACCAAGTTCTTTACTATTATCTTTATTATTCCATATTTTCAAGAATTTCTCATCATGAGAGCAATGATACCTAACATTCATATACTTCTTTAAGATCTGCAAAGCATTTTACAAATATCTCATTTTATCCTCACTCATTATTATCATCTAATCTCATTGTAGCATCCTTATCTTATGAAATAGGTACTATAATTGTCATCATTTTAAAGATGAGGACCGAAGGAGAAAAATTTAAATGACTTGCTCACAGTCACAATTCTAGCAAGTTGTTGAGGCTGATGAACTCAGGTCTTTCTGACTTAAGATGCTGTACTGTATCCACTGTGCAACCTTGCTATTCTTCAACTATGACAAAAATATAAATTAAAGAAATAAGCATTGAGGTAAAATGTTAAAATATCTTTGTTAGTAGATAGTAGAATGTTTTCCTTAGAAGATCTAAGTGACAACAATAATAAAAATAATGAAGGCATCAAACTGTTTCAGAAAATTTACAGGTAACAAAGTCAATACATAAAAATCATAAGTATTTTATACATTCTTAATAAAAACCAGCATAAATTCATAGAAAGAAAAATAACACTTAAAAAACCCGCAAAAATAATAATTATCTGGGAGTATACAATGGAATAAGCAGGGATTTACACACATATACAAGTATATATGCCTATTACACTACGAACTATTTTTGTTCAAATAATTGAAGAAGTAAATAATTGGACTGGTGCAAAATTTTTATGGTTTGAACAGGCTATTCTAGTAAAGAGGATAATATTGCTAAAATTAACATAATGGTATAAGGCTAAATTATCAAAACTTCATCTATAGTATAACAATCATGTCACTGGATTTATAGTAAGGATAACATGCATTCAAATTCTGAATTTTGCTTATATGATTAGGAGTATATCAATTTCCTGTGTGAGCCTCAGATTTTTCATCTGTTAAATGGTGATTATAATACTTGTCACTGTTTATAAGACATAAATCATGAAACCCAAAGAAGATAAAATCAATGAAATAATGTGTAAACTTTAAAGTATTTTTATAAATGCATTATTTAATTTTTGGCAAAACAACAATATTCACACAAAAAATAAAATTCAAGAATATTAATATCAAAAAAGGTGAGACAATATTACTACTACTTCTCAAATAATTCAATAGAGCAGTCATAATCTAAACTATCTGGTAATATAATAAATAAACATTTAAAATTATATCATTCAACTTTAGTGTTTAATAAACTGGAGAATATAAATTACTGTGGAAAGAATTAATTTAACAACAACAACAAAAAAAAAAAACCGACTGGGAAATTTTATAGAATTTTGGCTCAAACTAATATTAGACCAATTTTAACAACCATATGCAAAGAATAATTTCTACTGTGGAGAAGGAAACTATTTATGGCCAAAGAAGAATTGGAGAATATTATGAAATGCAAAATGCATAATTTTGATTATATTAAATTAAAAAGTTTTTGTACAAACAAAACCAATGCAGCCATGATCCCAATTTTGGGGATAAAAAATGTTACACCAAGGGCCCTACCTAATAAAGGCCTCATTTCTAAAATATATAGAAATTGACTCAAATTTATAAGAATACAAGCTCTTCTTAATTGATAAATGGTCAAAGAATATGAAGACAATTTTTAAACCAAGAAATTAAAGCCATTTCTAGTCATATAAAAAATGCTCTAAATCACTATTGATTATAGAAATGCAAATTAAGACAACTCTGAGGTACCATTACACACATCTTACATTGCCTGGACAGCAATTTGGAACTGTGCTCAAAGGGCTTTCAAATTGTGCATACTCTTTGATCCAGCAGTGTCTCTATTGGGCCTGTATCCCAAAGAGATCACAAAAAAGGAAAAGGACCTACATGTGCAAAATGTAGCAGTCCAGTTTTTAGAGACAAGAGACTTGAAACTGAGTGAATTCCCATCAGTTGGGGAACGACTGAATAAGTTATGGTATATGAATGTAATGAAATATTTCTGTTCTATAAGAAACTTTCAGCAGGATGATTTCAGATAGGCCTGGAGACAGTTAACATGAACTGATGCTAAGTGAAGTGAGCAGAACCAAGAGAGCATTGCACACAGCAACAGCAAGATTATGTGATGTTCAACTGTGATGTACTTGGTTCTCTTCAAAATTGGAGTAATTCGGGCCAATTTCAATAAACTTGTGACAGAGAGAGTCATTTGCATCCAGAAAGAGACCTATAGGGACTGAATGTGCATCACAACACAATATTTTCACCTTTTTGTTGTTGTTTGCTTGCCTTTTTTCTTTCTCATTTTTCCCTCTTTTTGATCTGATTTTTCTTGTGCAGCATAGTAAATGTGAAAATAGGTTTAGCAGAAGAATATGTTTAACCTATGTTGGATTACTTGCTATTTAGGGGAAAGGGTGGGGGAGAAAAAGGGAGAAAATTTGCAACACAAGGTTTTGCAAGGGAGAATGTTGAAGACTATCTTTGTATGCATTTTGAAAATAAAAAGCTGTTGTTAAGGGGCAGCTAGATGGCATTGTAGATAAAGCACCAGACCTGAAGTCAGGAGGACTTTAATTCAAATCCAGCCTCAGACACTTAATACTTCCTAGCTGTGTAACCCTGGGCAAATCACTTAATCCCAACTGCCTCGGGGGAAAAATCTTTTATTAAAAAGAATAATTTCTAAATGTAATAATTTAAATATATTTTTAAAGTGGAAGTATAACATTATTCAATTGTTGTTGTTTGGTTGCTTCAGTCATGTTTTGACTCTTTATGACCCTATTTGGGCTTCTCTTGTCAAAGATACTGGAGAGGTTTGCCATTTCCTCCTCTAGGTCATTTACATATGAGGAAATGGAGAGGAACAAGGTTAAGTGACTTTCTAAATTTTACACAGCTAATAAGTATCTAGGGCTGGATTTGAACTCATAAATTTAAGTATTTCTGACTTCAGACTTATCATTCAATGCCAAAGCTTCTTAAACTGTGGGTCATGACCCTATGTGGGGTCACATAATTGAATGCAGGAGTCATGAAAAATTTGGGCAACAGTAAAAGTTATCAAATCTTCTGCCAAGATTTAATTCTTTGTGTAAAAATAAGCAAGCCTATTTATCTTATTAGTATGCAAATCTGTTCCATTTTAAATAAATAATAAAATTTTATTTGTACCAAAGAATTATTTTAAAGTAAATATCTTTATGATTTTCAGTATTTGATTTGCATACCTATTTTATATATTTATAAAACTTTATATTTGCATACCTATTTTATATACACAAAATTTCTTGGTGAAACAGGGTCATAAGTAGAAAAAGTTTAAGAAGTTCTATTCTATTTATGATGGTATCTATCTCTCCAGTTGCAGATAGATAACAATTCTTATGTGTGTATATGTGTGAATGTATGCATTTACATGCACATACACACATATAAATACCATAGACATACATATACAATTATGCACATATACAGACATATGTATATTTTACTTGCATGTAAGTAGCTAGATATATAATATATAATCAGAAAAAAATATAAATCAGAAATATATATATATATACACACACATATATATATAACCAGAAAAATGTATATAAAATCAGAAGAACACACATCTGCGCGTGCACACACACACACACACACACACACACACCTATAAACATATCATCTTTGGTCTGAACCTGCAATTTCCTTGGTAAAAGGAACTTTTTGATGAGGGGACTCCTTGTACCAGTATAGATTAGTAACTTCTCTGCAATTTATGGAGGCAGCTAGGTGGCAGGATAGAGCTCTGTACTTAATCAGGAAAATTTGCATTCAAATTCTGCCTCAGATGCTTACTGGCTGTGTGACTGAGCAAGTGACTTAAACTTTCTGAGTCTCAGTTTCTTTATCTGCAAAATGATCACAATGATAACACTTTCCTGAGGAAGTTTTGGGGAGCAAATAGGACAATAGCTGTGAGGTTTATGCAAAGGTTTAAATGCTATATGAATATTAATTATTTATTTTATAGTCTTTGGGGCTACTGAAAATATCTTGCCTGCAGTTACAAGTGGGATTTACGTCTGACTGTCAGTGACTCAGCTCTCTTTCTCTCTTTCTCTCTCTCTATTTTGCAATTGGAGGCAATTAAGTGACTTGTCCAAGATCATACATTTAGGAAGTGTTAAGTGTCTGAGACCAAATTTGAACTCAGGTCTTCCTCATTCCAGGGCCGGTTAGCTCTCTATCTCTATACTGCTCTATCTCTTTGTGTATATATTTACAAAAACATTTGTATATATTATTATATTAATTTAACCTATATAAACATATCTATAAATATATTGAAACATAAATATGTGTATTTACATGAATATACACACACATATATTAGAACTTTAGACATTTTAATGATAAATACAATCTAAAGTAAATATATGAGGATGAGCTGGAATATTCCAGCAGATTTCAATAGTTCTTGAAAGTAAAAGCACACACAAATAATTAATAAAACTTGAAAAAGTGATCAAAATCAATATAAATTAAATGCAAATGAAAATAGTTGTGTTCTTACTTAATTCAGCCATTACAATGGAAAAGTTGATGAAAGATAATAACTTTAAAAGTTTGGAATGACTGGGAAAAAGTAGGGAAAGGGATTTACTAGGTCATTGCTGACATAGTTGTTACTTGATTTAATTATTTTATAAAATGATAAATGTACATTAGATGTTACAAAAAAAAACTATCATCATATTATCATCATAATCTTGAACCAAGTAAGTTAATAAGCTAAGAGATTTAAAAACAGATAGAAAATATCCATCTGTACAAAAAAAGTATGTATTTCCTCCAAAAAAAATGTGATTATGGGATCTGGGTGGTCCTGTGAATAAATGCTAGGCCTGGAGTCAGAAGGAATCATCTTTCTGCGTTCAAATCTGGCCTCAGTCACTTGCTAGCTATGACCTTGGGCAAGTAACTCAACCCTATTTGCCTCAGTTACCTGATCTATGAAATAAGTTGGAGGAAAAAGTACCAAATCACTCCACTATATCTGCCAAGTACACCCCAAAGGGTCACAAAGAGAATGAACTCCCTGAAAAGGCCTGAACAAGTGACTATTTGGGGAAATGGCTAAGTAAATCATAATATGTGGATGAAATGAAATATTGTCATGTCATAAAAAATGACAAATGAAAAATACAAAAAACAAAACAAAACAAAACAAAAACATGGGCTGGCTAAGTATACAAATCATTTGGATAACAAATTCTTCGATAAGATTAAAAGGAATCCCTCCCTTATCAGCCTGCATCTATGCCCTTTTCTTCATTTTGGGGGATTTAGGAAGCAGAGATAAACAGTATCTTTGAAAGTTTACTATAAAATTAGGAATTTTGGGGGAAATAAGATAGAATTAGAGATGGCCAAAACTTGGAAGAGAATAAATTCCTCAAACCTATCTTGATGAACTTAACTTTATTTATTTATTTATTTTTGCATCAAAATTGTAGAACAAATTGTTATGGGTCTGATTTGTGAACATTTAGGAAACAAATTTGTGATCACTTAGAGTAATATGGATTTATCAAACAGATCATGCCATATTTTATATATACAGACATATACATATATGTATAGATGTATAGATGGAGAGAGACAGACAGACAGACAGACAGACAGACAGACAGAGAAAGAGAGAGAGAGAGAGAGAGAGAGAGAGAGAGAGAGAGAGAGAGAGA
>JAJPUD010001143.1:412519-468032 GCA_023553655.1 Myrmecobius fasciatus
AGAGAGAGAGAGAGAGAGAGAGAGAGAGAGAGAGAGAGAGAGAGAGAGAGAGAGGTTTACAAGACTGAAATTTCAGGGAGAAGGCATAGATAGAATGCACTTGGAGTTCAGGAGGACATTTGACAAACTCTCTCATTGATTTCATTTCAATTCAGTTCAATAAACATTTAGAAATCAGATACTTTATATTAGACACTATGATAAGCTTGGTGTATACAAATAAGCAAAAGATACAATCTGTACTCTCAAGGTGATTGCAATTAATAGGGGAAGACAACACATAAAAGGAAGCTGAAAATGGAGAAAGGGACCATTGGTATCCAGGTAGGGAGTTATGTTTATGCTATTTTCTAGGAGAGAAACCAAGCAGAACAGTTTTTAAAAAAAATGAGTTAACCAGAAGATGGTGGTTGTTGCTGTTATTGTTTGTGAGGTTGTGAACCCTCTATAAAGGAAGGCTTTAGCAGGTGTTTAATGCTCTTTCTTATAGGTCTTTAATAAAAGAGAAAAGATAAATGAGAATTGAGATATTATAAAGGATCCAAACCTGAATCTTTTTTTTTTCATGGTGATGAGATTTCAGGTGATCAGCTTATCCTGGGGGAGGTAGGAAGAGGATACTATTCTCAACAATGGTGTTGACAGAAAATGGAGTTTCATAATATCCTAGTTAACAAAATAGAGAAATGTTGACTCTAAACATCTAAACTGTAGCTAGAAATTTTAGTGTCTAAATTTTTTTATTGTCAGGATAAGTAGAAACTCTGGTACGCTAGGAAGCTGCTACTAAAGAGGTAGCCATGGGAGGAATGGCATGATTCTGGAAGCACAGTTAAGATATGAGAAAACTAAATAACTTACGCTTAAATAACATTTCCATACAATTCCAAATTATGTAGAAAGGGTTTTCTTAAAGCAATCCTGTGAGAGAGATAGTATAAGTGACTTTCTTAGCATCACATAGTAGATGTTAGAAATAGAATTCAAAAATAGTTCTTCTGTCTTTAAATCTAGTGTTTTTCCAAAAATAGCATACTGCTTTTGAGGATGCTGTATATTAGAAGAATGGTTCAAATATAGAAAGATTCTATGATAATCAAAATTTTAAACTAACTTGGATGAAAGCGTAGGTGGCATATTTATCAAATTTGCAATTTTTTTTTGGAAAAAATCCAGTGATTTTAGTGAATTGAAAGCTAAAGATGAGTTCACAGTATGACATGCTAGCTACAAAAGCTAATACAACTCTACCTGGTATCAATACAAGGGTAGTTTAGAAAAGAAAGAGGTAAGGCACTGCTCTACTTTGTCATTGCTAGATTACATCTGTAATACTGAGTTCAGGTCTGAGTATCATATTTTATAAAAGGACATTGATGAGAGTCTGGAGAATGTTTAGGAAAACAGCAACTAGGAAATGAAGGATCATGAGATCATACCATATGAGAATTGATCAAAGGGACTAGAGATTTGTAGTGTGGAAAAGTAAAAGATTGAGGGGAAATTGGACAATTTCCTTCAGAATTTGAAGGCTAAAAAGGAGGAAGATGGCTTAGACATTTTCTGCTTGGTTACAGAAAGAATGTTCACAGTGGGAGATCAGTGCTATTACTATTCCCATTTTGCAGAGAAGCTTGAGGAAAATGGTTTAAATGACATAACCAGGGTCAGACAGCCAGTAATAATTTTGGCCATGTACTCTCATTGGTCGTCTACTGAAGCCTAAGAAAAAATAATGTTCTTAAACCCTAAAACAAATGAATAGGCAATACAGATGGTGGAATAAAGACAGGGACTCACCTAAAATCTTCCAAATTACCCTCCAAATAAAGTTAAAATAACTACTTAAATTCTAGAGCAGCAAACACTTCTCCCCTCCAAAAAAATATGAGAATGAAATAATTTTCTAGACCAATACCACTCAGAAGCCTGGCAAGAAAGGTCTGCTTTACTGGGATGAGAGTTGAGCACAATCCAGCACAGGCCACCTATGGCAAGCTAGAGGAAGGATGTGGGAGTGCCTGAAATGGAGGAAGCTCTACGAGCTCTCAGTCCAGAGACAAATAGGGGATTTAATAACTGATCAGGTTGGGATGGGATCTTTTGATGGCATTAGTAGGAAGACTCTGTGGCATTGCCTATATATGGTGATATGTCAAAATAGCAGGCCAAGGAGGAGCACTAGCAAAAACAGAAACCCTGGTCACAATTCTAGGCTAGAAAAGTGTTGTGGTCAGTCACAGATCAGGAGAATAGGAAACACTTCTCCTTAGATCTTCAAAAGACTTTTAGGTCCCTAGAATTAGCTCTGAAAAGAGTAGCATAAAACAACCCTGAATTTTCAAACAGTGCCCCTCGATCTTTGGAGTGGAGACCAATTTTAAAATAAATTTAAAAGCCAAGAAATAGATTGAAAAAGTGAACAAACAACAACAAAAATAATCTGACCATATAAAGTTACTAGAGTGAGAGGGAAGATCAAAACACAAACTCAGAAGACAACAAAATCAAAATAGCCACATTCAAAGCCAAAAATTAAAAAAAAAATGTGAGTGAGTCTCAGGCCAAAACAATTCCTGAAAGAGTTCAAAAAGGATTTTTAAAATCAAATAAAAGAGGTAGAGGGAAATAAAAATTACAATGATGCAAGTTAATCATGAAGACAGAGTCAACAGCTTGCTAAGGGAGGCATAAAAAATACTGAGGAACACAACACCTGAAAAAGCAGAGTAGACCAAATGGTAAAAAAAAAAAGGCACAAAAATCCACTGAAGAGAAGAACTTTTTAAAAAGTAGAATTTGTCTAATGGAAAAAGGAGATACTAAAGCTCACTGAAGAAAATAATTCCTTAAAAATTAGCATTGGGTAAGTGGAAGCTAATCCAAGTGACCCATACAATAGATCAAGGAAACATCATTTAAGAATGATTGGATTACAGAAAAGTCATAATTAAATAAAATGCATTGATAAGATATTTCAAGAAATTATCAAGAAAAATTGTCATGATATCATGGAACCAAAGGGTAAGATAGAAATCAAAAGTATCCACCTATTACCTCCTGAAAAAGATTCCCAAAAGAAAACTCCCAGGAATCTTATAGCCAAATTCTAGAATCTCTAGGTAAAGGAGAAAATAGTGCAAGTAGGTACAAAGAAACAATTATAATATTGTGGTCAAGTAACACAAGTAAGAGAGTTAGTATCTTCTACATAAAGAATGAGAAGACATAATATGATTGTCTTGGAAAGCAAAGAAGCTAGGATTACAAATCATTTATGTAGCAAAATTGCATGTAATCCCTCATGTAAAAAATGGACATTCAATGAAATAGACAACTTTCAAATTGTCCTAATGAAAAGACCAGAGCTGAATAGAAAAATTGACTTTCAAATGCAAAACTCAAGGTAAGCATAGAAAGTTAAATAAAAAGAGAAATAATAAGGGATTCAATAAAGTTAAATCATTTATATTACCATGTGGAAAAATGGCACTTCTAATTCCTAACAACTTTCTCATTATTAGGGGTATTAGAGGGCATGGGTATGAATTGAATATTATGGAATGATATATATATATATATATACATATATATATATATATATATATATGTATATATATATATATAACAACAATAAAGGGATGAGAAAGATGCCCTGGGAGAAGGGGAAAGGGAGAGGTAGAATGAAATAAATTTTCTAATATAAAAGAGGAATGAAAGAGCTTTGCATTGGAGGGGAAGACTGCAGAGGCTACCTGACACCACTTGATCCTTATTCTCATCTGAAGTAGCTCAAAGAGGGAATAAAATACTCCTTGAGATATATATCAAAATCTATCCTACCATAAGGAAATTGGAGAGGAAAGGGGATAAAGTGGTACTGATAAAGGGAAGGCATTTCCTTGATTGAGGGAGGCAACCAGAAACAGAACACTTTTGGGGAAGGACAGGGTGAAAAGAGAGAAAAAGACAAAAAGGAGGGAAATGGGAAGGATGGAAACCTAGTAATCATCACTGTGAAAAAAATATAGCAAGTTTCTCTGGCAAAGGCCTAATTTCTCAAATACATAGAGGACTGATTCAAATTTATAATAATACATGTCATTCCCTAATTGACAAATGGTCAAAGGATATGAATAAGTAGTTTTCAGATGAATAATTCAAAACTATCTGTAGTTCTATGGGAAAATTTTGCTAAATCACTACTGATTAGGAAAGTGCAAATTAAAAGAACCTTGAGCCAATTTGTCATATTGGCTAATCCAACAGAAATGGATAATGACAAATATTGGAGATTATATTGGAAAATTGAAGCACTAAACACTGCTGGTGAATTGATCCAACCATTCTGGAAAGCCATTTGGAACTATATCCAAAAGACTATAAAACTGACTCAGAAATATCACTCCTATATCTGTATCCCAAAAAGATTTTAAGGTATTTTAAGGCATGTACAAAATACAAACAGATATGTACAAAAATATTTGTGACAATTCCATTTTTTGGTGGCAAAGAATTGGAAATTGAGGCAGTACTCATCCATTGGGGGTATAAACAAATTGTGCTATGTGATTATGATGGAATACTATTGTACTATAAGAAATGATAAGTGGGATGATTAAAAAAAAAACCTTGAAAGACTTACATGAACTAACAGAAAGTGAACAGAACCAGAAGAACATTGTACAAAGTGACAATGTTGTATAATGATCAATTGTGAATGACAACTATTCTCCAAAATATAATGATCCAAGACAATTCTAAAGAACTTATGATGAAAAATGTTATACATCTTCAAAGAAGTTTAAATACAAATAAGAGCCTGGCTTGGCAAGTCACTTAACCTTAAACAATGCCCTCCCTCCATTTTCTTTTTTTCTTTTTTGTCTGTTTTTTTTTTAACAACATGACTAATACAGAAATATGTTTTGCATGACTACACATATATAACCTATTTCAAATTGCTTGACCTCTCTATGAAAGGGCAGTAGAAGAAAAAAGAAAAAGTTATATGAAATGCTAAAAAATGTTAATTATTTTACATGTAATTGGGAAAATATAATATTTTAAAAATAAAATATAATGAAGATTACAAAGGAAAGCAAAGGTATTGAAATAAAGGTATTTTTCCCATCCAATTTCAAGAATCCCCATTTTAAGAGGGGACTTGACAAGTGAAGACAAAAAGAAAGCTAGCAGAATGGTGAATCAATAACATGCCAAATGAGTACTGGTTGAAGACACTGAATATTTATTTACCCTGAAGAAGAGAACTTAGAGGATACATGATTGTTTTGTTAAAATGCATGAAATGCTATCACATGGATTCCTAGAGGGTAGATATAGAACTTATCATGGGATTTACTTTGATTTTAGAAAAGAAAAAGTTTCTTACTATTGGATCTTTCCAAAGTGGAATAGCCATTTCGAGTGGCTAAGAATTCTCCATATCTATGAGACCTCAATTTTTCAATTTGTTGGAGCTGTCGTAGAGGGTGGGGATTTGTCCATATGAAGCTTATGTGATGAGTGGATGTTACATGAAGACTTGAAGGGTCTCTTAGAATTCATCAGTCAGTCAATAACATTTATTAAATGTTTACTGTGTGCCAGGCACTGTTCTAAGTGCTCTGAATGCACATAGGAGCAAAAAAGAAAAATAGTTCCTGTCTTTGAGAAGCTTGCATTCTAATGGGAAAAAAACAAAACAAAACAAAACAAAAACAATAAACAAATAGCTGCTGGAACAGGAAAAGATGTAATGTAGAATTCCAAAAAAGTACACCTTGGTGTATTTCTGTACTCTTCAACCAAAAGTTGGGGTTGGGTCAGGGGAAGAAGGTACTTCTGAGGTGTGAGTTTCTGAATGCAATGATATTCCAAGATAAAGATATTTACAAAGCATGATAAAGAAGTGCAGCCTGACTAAAAGAGGTGACCTCAGGCTTTCCTTAAAGGTAGGTTCTGGAAGATACCTTCCATCCTCCAATAAGTCAACACTCTCATTGAATTATTTGAGTCCATGGAACAAGAAATTCAAGCCCAAATCTAAATCATTTGCATAATATAGCAAATTTTATTGATTTTGAGCAAAAGCAAAAGTTTAGGTGACTACCTAAACTAGATGATGGAGGGAAGAGAAAACCAATAATGATGATATAGATTTGTTCAATTGGTAAAATACATGATGTTCATATATATATATATATATATATATATATATATATATATATATATATAGGAGCTTTTAATCTAATAGAGTTTGAAACTTTATTAAACTTCTGGTAAACCTTGCAGTATCTGAGACAATACACCAATTAAGGAAGGATAAATTAGTGGAAAGAACCAAACTCAATGCCAGAAGAACTGAATTCTAGTCTTAGTTGTGGTGATAATTACTGATTAATGTCATTTGGCCTTTCAGTGCCTAAGTTCCCTCATATGTAAAATTAGATGGTTGAACTGGTATATTTCCATTTACAGGAGTTATTCATCAAGTTTCAAGATCTATTTAAATATTTCATGTAAACACAATGGGTAAGAAGGAATTGAGCCCCTTTATTTACAATTGCTTGCACTTGTAGGAACTTAATAAATACTATATCAGCATATATCTGACAATATCACCCTAAAGAAATAGTTCTTACCTCCAAAAATGACTTTGATTTGTATACTACATTTTGCTGTTGTTCAGTTGTTTTTCAGTCATGTTCAAATCTTTATGATCTCTTTTGAGGTTTTCTTGGCAAAGATACTTGGAATGGTTTACAATTCCCTTCCACATCTTATTTTACAAGTGAAGTAATTTGTCCAGAGTCACATAGCTAGTGTGTATCTGATGCCAGATTTGAACTCATGAAGATGAACTTTCCTAAATTCAGGCACTCTTTGTACTGCACCACCTCGCTGCCCCTAACCCTTATCTTTTCACTATTTTACGTGCCCTCTCTATCTAATCTTTTAAAAATTAATTTGCTCTGCATTCCTTCATGTTTCCATGCACTGCACCATTAAGATGCCTAATTAGGTGACCAGATAATTACCCTTATCATATTCCTTTAGTCCAAAGGTATGCTGGAATCAGCTCCTATTGGTTTATAAAAATTAATTGTAAAAATTTTCAGTGACACCTCAGCAAATGGCAGACTCTACAGAACAAGGCTTGATTTGTTGTTTGCTTGATTTTCTAGAATTAAGAAAGTGATGGACAACATATTAATAATGCAGATTAAATTTATAAATATGTCATTAATGCATTCCTCCTTCCCCACCCCAACAATCTCTTGCTAAACATTCACTAGCACATCTATAATTTAGCACAATGCCTCGCATGTAGTAGGCACTTAATAAGTATTTGTTAAATGACTGATACCCCTGCTTTGTTCTAAGTCATTTGCTCCACTCCACTCTTTGGTTAACTCAGTTAGTACCTAGCTAAATTATTGCCTCAGAGAGAGCTATAATCCCAGGATGCTTCAGCCAGCTGTGTGGTCAGCTGGTCTGTTGAAAAGATCCAACCTCTTTATACTCAACTTCTCTGATGCAGAAAAAAAAAATGGAAATAATGTGGGGGAGGAGAATTTAAGAGTGAGTGTTTGCAGAGGAGGCATAAATAAGACAAGATTAACTTGGGGAGAATCATAGATTATTTGGGTTTTATGTGTCCTATTACTCATTGTATATAGTGGAGATTGGGAGCAGAAAAAAATCTGGGTTGTTTTTAAATTATCCTTTGCTGTTCAAACAAACCAGTCAAGAAACAATCTGGACACAATTCTTCTCAGTTCCAAATCCCAGTTAATTTAAGGGCTATATATTTTAACCCTACAGAAAATAGGAGACATACAGAGCTGAGTCTGCTTTTCATAGAAAATTGAAATGGCTTAGGGGACTGGAATCCATTGCTAGCATTCACCTAATGTTTGATCAAAACATTTTCCTTTAGATATCACATAAAAGGAAGAGGATTGGATTCAAAGTTCATGGACATGTAACTTAATCCCACTAGTAACATATTACTTATCAAATCACTTCACTTTTATGTGCCTCAGTTTTTTTTTACTTGTAAAATAGAAAAAAATTAAAATGCTCTGCAAATAGTATGTACAACATAAATTTTATTTTCATTGATCTTCTTATGTCATTCAAATGGAATTGGGGCCTGAGAATAGAAGCTATCCTGTTATTATTCTTTGATATTTAATGTATTATTTCCAGGTGGATAAAATAGCTTTTTAATATATATGCACACATTCACATATATATATATACACACATACAAATATATATATATATATATATATATATTAGTATTTGAATATGAAGTCTCTTCGTAGGCTTACTGGAAACATCTAAAGATCAACTCTTAAAGCTGAGAAGGGCACTGGAATGATACCTATCTCATCCTGCTCCTGAACAATTTTTAACTTCTTCTGCTAGAACTGCATATGTTTCAAAGTTGATCATGAGTGTTTGACATGGCATTAGGATGCGTGTTTGTGACTAGATCTGTTATTTCTTTGCTATCAGAAATTCCTGGGTAAAAAGAGTCCTTGTACCAATATAGTTTGACATATATAGCTATGTCTTTATGCATGTTTGCATGAGCACACATGTACATATAATACAGAGATATTTATACACATACATGTATATAATGTCCTATCTTTGAGAATTGCCTAGAGTTTTGAGAGAATAATGTTCCCAGGTTCACAGAATCATTTTGAGTTTTAGGTACTATATCATGTTGTTTCCTGCATATATGCATAAACCCACCCACCCCAACCCACATAAATGTTGTCTTTAAATCTTTAGAGAAAATTACTATTTTTGAAGATTGTGGGCAACAATATCTGTGATAATACTCTAATTTCAGTGCAATTGATTTTTTTTAATTCTCAGAAATATTTTAGTGTATCTATTTGTAATATGGATATTTGTTATATGTTAGTATGTGGATAGCCAATTTCAGATGGAGAATTCTTACTACTAGGTCATATCTGGGTAAGTATGAAATAGGAACTAAATTTTTCTTGATCTATAGAGATATATTTAAAACAAAGAAACAGAAGGGGTTTTTTTGCCCAATTTCCACTGAATAATGAATCTAGATGCAATCTGTGGTAGCAAATACACCATGATGGATGGTTTTTTATATTTTATGTATTATATGTATATGTTTTTGTATATATTTTATGTTTATTTGTTAGTCATTTATTTGACATTGCTTTTTGACATGTTATTTGTTGCATTAATGTTGATGTTACTTATGGAAGACTTTTTGACTGCAAGTCATTTCAAGGATTCCACCAGGAGGAAAACTATATTCAGCCACCTCAGACAAATCCAGCAATATGTACCCATTATCAGCTTTACTTCTATTAGGATGTGTGATCTCTATTTCAAATGTCTTTGTATCAAGTATTCTTAGAACATTGCTCTTCTTCCTTTTTGATGAGGAAGTAAACTTTTCTATAATTATCTTAGAGTAATAAATACTGTGCTTTGTTATTACTGTATGGATCTTGCTAGTATATTCCCCAAATATGTTATGGCTCATTTAGTAATTATAGAAGTATATCTTATGATTGATATTGCTCCACCAGTTAACATCAGTTAATTATTTTGAATGTTCTCTTCCATTTGAGTGTTGATACTGAGATGCCAGTAAGTCTCTTGACATTTTCAGCTAACGCTTTTTCCTGATAGGTTAATGTGTCTTTTCTAGGAGAGACCAAGTTCTCTTAAGTATCTTCTTTATCCATTTGTTCAGTTTGTTCCTGGATTCAAACTCAAAGTCTTTAGTCTCTATTGTTCCTTGGCATAAATATATAAATATGTAAACTATGTTAAGAATTTTACATGTATTCCAATCCAAATGACATTTTGATATTATTAGAGAAAGATTACACAACAGTGAAGAAGCTGTTTGATTTTTTTATGAGATCATATAAAGATGCCATTATTATTGTTATCATGATAATAGTGATAATGTAATTGTTTTTACTTAGGATCACAGACTTTAAATTGGAAGGAATCTTATAGATCATCTTGTCAAAGATTGTCTTTTCAAAGATGAAATTGAGGTCCAGAGTAATTACGTCATGTGATCAGGGTAGCAGATTTAGAAAATAGCAATCAGGATGTGAATCCAAGTCTTCTAACTCCAAATTTACCATTTTCCCCCATAGTTTTACCAAAGTGGGGTACTGTTTCCAACATTTAAATTGCACTCCCTTCCATGCCTTATGTTTCATGTATTGCTATGAACTATAAAACTCATTACCTGAGGATCAACACTAAAGTGACAAATTATATTGTTAGTATTTATTATATATATATGTATATATATACATTCATATACATACATATATACATATATAGCATATATGTATATATGTATAACATAGTAGCCTTGAATGTAGGACACTAGGACAGAATCATGGAATATTAAAACAGGAAAGAGAATGTAAGGATCATGCCATCTAATATTTCTCATATTGTGTTCCATAGACCAGTTGCACAAAACATTTCAAGTAGTTCCATGAAGGAAAGGACTTGGGCATGCTAGAAAAGCTCACACTATACATCTGTCCATTTTGCTAACTGTTTTCATTTCCTGTTGTGTGGGGAACCTATGCAGTTGTGCAGTTAATATCTGGGAAATTGAGCCTTATGAAACTGCATTTCCTATTTTAATAGAGTCAGTGGGCATAAGAAAGAATCGGCTAGAGATGAGAAATTGATCTAAGTTAGACAAGACAAACTTGGACCAGCTAAGACTTTCAGTGTCTAGAACCTATAGTGCTTTTGCACCAGTTTCAGCTTTTACCTCCCTCAGTACTGTCTTGGAGACCCTCTGTCCCTTTCTCCTCCTAGTTAGCATAAAGTAAACCCAAAACTTAAGCTAAAAAGAGAAAGAAGAGAAGGGATTATGGTTGATTTTTTAAGCAGCAACTCTTTACAACTTCATGTGTTTGGCTGCAATAAGAAAAGATTAATTTGTAGGTATAGTGGGGAGCTTCTACTACATCTCTTCCTGTTTCTATCTGGATCCTGATATTGTTCTTCCCTTGTCTGATCTTGGGTTCCATTAAATTATACTTTTTGATTACTTTATCTCCCTTTTCAGTGTCCCTCCATCAGCCTTCTTCCATTCAATGAAGGCCCTCCTGCTTCACGTTTGCCTCTGAGAATTCCTACCCTTACTTTTATTTTATTTGGAACATTTCCCATTCCTAATTTAATAACTTTTCATGTACAAATGAACATTTTGTGTCATTTTTAGACTGCAAGTTCTTTGATTCCTCTCCTGTCATCCCCACCTAGTTTTTCAGAGTTAACAGTTGAATTCTTTATATACATATACACTTACACATACATGAAAACTTAAATATACATGTACAGATATGTTTGCAAGCATATGTATACGTGTACATGCATACATGTTGTATATATATATAACATAATTAATATATGTGTATATATATATTATATATATGTATATGTGGGTACACACACACACACACACACACACACACACACACCTGGTGCTCCAAAAGCATTAGTACCATTTTAGGCTATTGCTGGGTCATTCTGTACATGTGTATTTATATACCCATAAATGTAAGTATATGCATATATACATATATAAATATGGTATACATGCATGTGTGTCTATGTCTATATCTATATCTTTGTCCAACAGCTAACAAACTACACAAAATATACTCATATACACACATATATGCAATACATATAAATATATTGTGTATCATAATATAACAATATATTATATGTACAACTATATTATATACACATACACATACATATGTAAATTCACATACATATATTATATCGCAACTATATGTATATAAATATATACACACATTAACACATATAAATATCTACTGTATATACACAAATATATGTATATACAGATTCACATCTAAATTATATATGTATATATGCATATGATTTCATCTTTATTCTAAACAATCTGTGCTCTGACAGGAGTCTAAATGGGAGTTCTCATTTTGATAATTGTTTCAGGTCATTCAAGATATAGTCAGTTGTGTGGATGGATATATAGATAGATAGATAGATAGATAGATAGATAGATAGATAGATAGATAGATAGATAGATAGATAGATTATTTTTCAGGGACAATGAGTATGATTGCTGGAAATTGCTTTGTTCTTACCTCATCCAGTGCCCTTTGGATTTTTCTTTGAAAGGAAAAAAAATATCCATGAGCTATGAATGTGAATCTTTTCTTTCTTTTCTTTAATTTCTCAGTCTGGAATTTTGCTTTGCAAAGTATTTTTCAATGTCCTTTCCTGTGTTTATCATTATATTTGAGTCCCTGGATATTAAAGCATATTTTACCTAGTTCGGAAATTCTTTTCATGTTCTTTATAAAATGTCTCTGCTTCTTCATCTCTTTAAGCCAATGCCAGCATTTGAATAGCAATTCTCTTCTTGGGGTTCTGTTTATTTACTCCCATCATGAGCACTATAAAGCTTGGCCAGCTCCTTTATGTGTCTCTCTGAGGAGAACCTAGGAGCCATTGTTCTAGGAAATTGCAACTTCTTTCTGTCTTTTGGTTTCATTTATAGTGGAAATGTCAGTGTTGATGTGGTTCAGTTTCTCCAGCAGTGTACCGATTTGTTAGCTGTTGGACAAAGATCTCACATTAAGTGGAACAATGGGTAAATGAATGTTTACAGACAGTCTAAAAACTGTGATACTGAGCATCCATTATCCCCTCTCCCAACATCCTACCATTGTCAGTGTATGAGCAAAAGGGGTATATGGAAATCTGAGGGCCTCTTGGAATTTTGCTATTTTTAATCTACTTCTTGTGTCACTGTGGACAAAGAATATACCTGCTAGCTGCCAACTAACCAATGCCTGGCATCCCTGGATTTTTCTAGGTTAGGCAGTGAATAACATCCCTCAGCAGGATATTACTTATAACTTAGAACCTAGTATGGCCTTTGTGAAATCAGCATCATGATATAATATGATGTATGTATTTACAAAGTGGGGGTAATAATAACTAGCATAATAATAATAGCTGACATTTATGTAGAACATTTAAATTTACAAAGCACAACTTTTTCATTTAATCTTCATAACAACTCTAGAGAGTAAACCCTATTTCCTGTCTCAGGAAACTGAGACAGACAAATTAAATGAGTTGTTTAGGATCACGCAGCTAGTAACAGTCTGATGATAGATGTAAACTCAGGTCTTTTTGATTTCAAATTCAAGGCTCTATCCACTATAGCACTGTGTACACTATATTATTAGGCTCGATTAATAATAATAAATAATAAACATTCCTATTTCACATTATTATTGGGAGGTTCAAATGTCAGAATATATGTGAAATTACTTTAGTACTCTAAAGCAGTATATAAATATAAGGTATAGTGGTGAGTCCTGGGTAAAGGAGGGATCTGAACATATTAACTCTTGTTTTCATATGGATAATATAGATAGAATGTAATGTATATTGTACTATTAAACCTTTTGGTCATATCTGCCTTGGTTGCAAGTGCACAAACATGGCTCTTTTCCCTTCTCTGTCCTTAATTTTATTACCTAAATGTTGGCCTAATGTCAGTTAAGCTTTCCTTTCTTCCCTCCCTCCCTTCTCTCTTTTCCTCCCTTCCTCTCTCCCTTTTTCTCTCCTTTTTTCCCTCCATGTCTGCGTTCCTCCTTCTCTCCCTCCCTCCTTCCCTTCCTTCCCTTCCTTCGTTCCTTCTTTCTTTCCTCCCGTTGTTCCTTCTTTCTTTCCTTCTTTTCTTCCTTTCTTCCTTCTTTCCTTCTTTCTTTCCTTCCTTCCTTCCTTTCTTCCTTCCTTCCTTCTTTCTTTCCTTCCTTTCTTCCATCACTTTTAAAAAGAGAAAGACACACATTTATTTCTTTTTTGGAGTATACTTGATGATTATAATTACATTGCATTCAGTTTCTTTTTTTTTCAGTCAGTCAATAAATAAACATTTATTAAGCACCTTCTATGTTAGACATTGTGATAAGCACTGGGGCTACAAAAAGAACAATTCTTGCTCTCAATGAGCTCACAATAATGGAGGAGACAAGCCAGCAAATATAGTCAAACTATATATATATATATATGTATATATATATACATATATATATATATAATAGGAAATAAATAAGAGGGAAGACACTATAATTAAGAGCAATGAGGAAAAATTTTCTGCCAAAGAAATAAGGAAATTACATGAAATTGTGAATTACATGAAATCAGGAAAAGTAGCAGGTAGAAATGAAAAGAGAAAATATTTCAGGCATGGAGCAAGGCCAGAGAATAATTACCAGAGTTGAGCAATGCAGTGTCTTTTCTGAGGAGCAGCAGGAAGGCCAGGATTGAAGAGTACTTGGCTGGGAGTAAGATATAAGGAGACTAAAAAGGTGAAGGGGGCGGGTAGCTTATGATTAATTTTAATTGGCAAAAAAAAGAGAATTGCTAGCTATCATCCTATATCTTTCTTTTCATTTGTGACAAAACTCCTTGGAAAAAAATACCTATTATCGGTTTTCCTCACTTTTCTTCTCACTTTTCTTAACTCCCTGCAGTCTGGCTTCTGACCTCATTCAACTGAAAGTGTTTTCTCCAAAGTTACCTTGATCTCTTAATTGACAAATTCAATGGCTTTTCTTCACACCTCAAGCTTCTTGATCTATCTGCAGCCTTGGACAATGCCAATCACTCTTTTGCTGGACACTTTCTTTTCTCTAGGTTTTTGGAAATGTACTTTCTTCTAGTTTTGCTCCTATCTATCTAACTTCTCAGTTTTCTTTGCTAGAAATTTATCTAGGTCATGTCTATTAATCTTAGGTGTCCCTCAAGGCTCTGTCTTGAACTTTCTGTGCTATTTCCCTTGATGAAATCATCACTTTCCTTGGGTTCAATTATTTCTATGCCATTGATTCTCAGATGTCATTACCCATCTTTAACCTCTCTCGTAACCTCCAGACTTTCATCTTCAGTTGCCTATTAGACTTCTCAAACTATGAACATTGAAACCCCAGCATATTGCAAATTGATATCATTACACTTTCCTCAAACCATCTGCTCTCCCAAATTTCTCTAACATCATGCAGAATACTACCATTCTTCTAATCATTCACACTCATAAGCTAGGTGCCATTCTCAACTTTTGCCTTGCTCTGTAACCACAGGTTTCCATAGAATTCTGCCTTGGATTTTCTTTTCCCCTTTCTATGCTACTTTGCTTGGAGATTTTCTAAGATTCCATAGATTTAATTACCACCTGTATGATGATGATACTTACATCTACTTATCCTGCCCTAACTTTTCTCTGTTCTCCAGTCTTACATTTTCAATTTCCTTTCTGATATTTTAAATTGAATATCTAGTCGACATCTTAAACTCAACATGTCCAAAACCAAACTCATCATCTTTCCACAGACTCCCTCCCATCTGCATCCTTCTCAAATACTACAGAGGGCTACAACCCCACCATTCCTTCAGGCTTGCCATCCAGGCATCATTCTTAACTCCTCACTAACTACCATTTCCTATTTCAAATATGTTGTCAAGGTCTATTGATTTCACCTGAAATTTCTCATCTATGCTCCCTTTTTCCTCTGACACTTCTCCCTTCCCCTTTCCTTATCACATTACTACTATGATAGAATATCTGTGGGTCTTCCATTTATCCATGAAAAAAATTTTTCTTAAAGAGGCTGTCTTACTATGTTACTCACCTCTACTCAATAAACTCCAATTACTTTTTATCATTCCCAAGATCAAATACAATATCCTCTGTTTAGTATTAAAAGCTCTTCATGACCTATTTCCCTTCCACCTCTCTAGTTTTCTTATACCTTACTCTTGAACATGAACTTTAGTTTTTAGGAGCATTGGTTTGCTGTTTCAATAATAAAACATGTCTTAGTTTTAGTCATTTTCTTTGGCTGTCAGCCATGTCTACAATGTTTTCTCTCCTCATTTCTACCTCCTGGCTTCCTTCAAGTCTCAGATAACATCCCATTTTCTGCAAGAAGCCTTACTCAGTCCCTCAGTTTCCCAACATTTTTTTTCATAGTTGACAACATGCATCTATTCCATTAGACTATGGTTTTCTTGAAAACAGGATTAATTTTTTCACCTTTTATTGTGTCTCCAATGCTTAACACAGTGTCTGGCACATAGTATGCACTTAATAAATGTTAATTAACTGCTAGACAATAAGCTGACTGATTATAGATTGATAGTTGGAAAGGAACATAGATATCATCAAGTCTGATACCTCTTTCATTTCACACCTGACAAATTCTATGGAACCAAAATAATTTTGATAATTAAATGTCCTTTTAGTGAAGATATTAAAAAAAACTCAAAGAGATCTGTGACATTAATGATTTGGGATTTTTTTCCAATGATACAGTTTGTACTCCGTCCTATGTGACTCTTCTCCATTGTGCCCTGAAAAGTTCATTACATGGAGTTCACTCCAAGCAATGGAGGCTAAACTCACTTTCTTCTAACATTCTGTGAGTATAATTGGAATATCTTAGTTGTCCATTTGTCATCCCCTGGCTGTTGCAACATGAGCTGTCAATTTTCTCTCTTTTAAACCAAACAATTCATAGCTTATATCTTTTATTCCTGTTCTTCAGCATTCCTTGTTAGCCATATAGTGCACCTTGCTGATATCTACTTTGTATCTCTCTGTGGTCCTCCATTTACTGGTGCTACAAGCTAAAATCAACATCCCCAAATAGAATTCTAACTCATTGTCCTGGGAAATGTATCTGCATGTATCCCAGTTGGAATTTCTTTTATGGATTTACTATAGGTACTTTTTGGGGAGATAGTTATTTCAAAAACAAATATTTTTAGTCCTGTGATTCCAATATCATGAGGAGTTCCTTGTAGCAAGAATTTTTCCAACTTGTAACTTTAAAGGATGGCTTGGGAAAACTCATAATTCAAGTGACTTTCCCCCCACCATTAAATACTTATATGTTAAGTGAAAGATTTGAGACTAAGTTTTCCTGACTCCAAGACTAGCTGAATGCTCCCTATTCATTTCTGCCTCTTTGTAACTGTGTCCATAAATAGTTAAAACAATAGTCATTGGCATTTATTTCATGGCATTTTAATGTTTGCAAAGGCTGTTTATGTAATTTCTCTTGATATATGGCAACTTTGTGAAATTGGTATTATTGTTATTCTCATTTTAAAGATGGAGAAACTGAGGGTGGGAGACATTAAATGATTGGCTTAGGGTCACACAGCAAGTAAGTGTCTGATAAGAAGCAGCATTCAAATCCTGATCTTCCTGATTCCAGGCCCAGTGCTCTATCCATGATGTTACTTAGCTCCCTGTGAAAGCACAATGAAAGGTTGTGTGTTTCTACAAATTCTTACAAATATGTTTTGAAAGTGTGGTTGAATTTCATTAAAATAAACAAAAAACAAAAAACAAAAAAAACCCTTTGCTTCTTTTAGCAAGTTGAATTTAATCAAACTGTATTATAAAAAAGAAAAAAAAAACAACCAATTAGTAGGATCTATAAGAGTTTACTTTGTTGATAATTCTATTATTTGAAGACCATAAATGTCTGTATTTCATGTTGGAGCTGACAATGTTCTGTAGCATATTTGTGAACAATACAGTCTGGGTTTCTTGGGACTCAATTTCTAAGTCTGTATGACACACATATCCTGCATGCAAGATATTTATCCTGTATGGAAATGGAATGTCAACAGGAATATTTTAAGATAAAATGTATTATTTCAATTTTAGAAGGAAGTCATCAGTCTTGGTAGTTCTTTTCAGTTTAGAGTTTCTCCCTTCACTTCAAAAAAAAGTTTGCTACCAAACTAGAAAACAATAGAGACAATACCTACAACAATGTGAATGGGGACAAAATGGAATATGGAAAGAATTATAAGGATCTATCTTAACCCTGAAGATAAAATATACATCTTTTCCTTCATTTTAAAGGTGAAGGACAATGGATATGGAATATTGGTATACTTACAAATAAAGTTGATGTGTTAGTTATTTTTGATAATTCTTTCTTTTCTCTATCTTTTTAAAGCTTTGATACAGGGAAGATTTGTTAGATATAGGGTATATGGAAGAGAAATATTCTGAAATGATTATGAGAGAAAAAATATATTATATCAAAAAAAATGAGAGTTGATGTGGCATAAGGATAATGTAGCCTCAGAATAAGAAAGACTTTGATTCATGTACCACCTTTAGCGCATCCTTGCTATGTAATCTTGGGCACTTAAGTTCTTGGATGCCCTAGGCCATTAAACTATAGAGATGATAGTATCTGGCATAGTAGAGGGAATGTCTTTATATTATATCTCTAAATCAATGAAATCACAGGGTTAGTCTCTATTTTGTTATCATATCAATAAAAAATAAGATAACATTTTTAAAGAGAAAACAAAAAATGATATTATGTTCTCAGGTTGTCAGATTCAAGGAAAAGAACATCCTAATTTAAAATTTGGAAGATTTGATACTGGAAAGAAACAAATTAATTCCTTATATTTCTATCAGTTGTAGCATTAAACTTTCAGTCACATAGATTCAAATCCTCACAGTCACCTTTGGGTTCTTTCTTTCTTTTTGTTTTTAAGATACACACACACACATACATAAGATGTGTTTTCATTCTAGTTATGCACACATACACATATATACATGTATATATTCACACAAATACATATACACACATATGTATATTATTCTTTCTAAAACAGCATATGGCAATTCTAAAAGTGTTTTAAGTTTATTGTAAAGTTCATTGTTCAAAACAATCCCAAGAAGCAGATACCATAAATATACACAAATATTAAACATGTATGAATAGATGTATATGTGTGTGTCTCATTCTGCATTCTCAGTCCATTGTTTCTCTGTAATAGACAATATTATCATCATTGACCCTCTGGAATTATGGATGGTCCTTGTAAAGATCAGAGTTTTTATTTTTCAATATTTATACAAATTGTTCTCCAGGTACTGCTCATTACCTTCTCCATAAGTTTCCATAAGACCTCAGAATTGCTCATTTTTATAATATTGATGTTATAGTATAATTTGTTCCTTTGGTTCAGCTCATTTCATTCTGCCTCAGTTAATATAAGTCTTTCCATGTCTTTTTGAAATCATTAATTTCCTTATTTCTTATGACAAAGTAATATTTTATCACATTTACATGCTACAATTTATTTTGTTGTTTCTCAATGGATGAACATTGGCTTCTATCCAAATATATGCATATCTAAATATCCCTTCTATTTCTTTCCTAATAAACTAAACCCTAGTCTAATTCCTCCTCATTTTTAGCTGGATATTCACCTAATTCCTCTCCATGTCTTCTTTAGTCTTTCTCTCTCCAAGTCATCCAATATATATTGCCTGATGAATTGTCCTAAAAACTCTTGAGTTGGTCATGTCATTCCATGATTCAGATACCTCCAGTGCTCCCTACTAAATACCTCCAAGGTAAGTGCCTTACTCTTCATTTCCAACATTCAAGGCTCACCACAATGAACATTTATCCTGCCTAACTGAAAAATCCCTATTTCTTTGCCCACTATTTCCCTATATGAACTCTCAGTTACAGTCCGGTCTGTGTCTTCTTGCTGTTCCTTCTTGCTCCTTTTCAACTCTGTCTTTGTTAGCCTTGTATCTATTCCTTGAAATTCTCTCTATCCTTTTACTTCCAGTGCTAGTCCCATTTTCTTCATAATGCCTTCTTCTTCAGAGTCCAGCCCACTTGGATCTTTCTCTTTTCTGGAAATTGGTAGCACTTAATGGTTACATGACTGACTTGAACATAGTAAGTTAGTTCTTGGTAAGTTTTTCTTGAATTGAAATAAATTGAATTATTCTTTCTAAACAGCATATGACAATTCTAAAAGTGTTTTAAGGTATACAAAATGCTTTGTTCAAAACAGTTCCAAGAGGTAGATAGCACAAATATTGCAATTTTCATTTTAGAAATGGGTAACCTGAGGCATCCAGATTTCATAAGATCTCAAAGCTTCTGTCTGTAAATTGCTTTCCTCATGCCATTGTTATTCAGTGTAAGCATTATTGTACCCATTGTATAGATGAATGAACTGGAGATAAAGCAAAATGATTAAGTGAATGACCATCACTGATAACCTCCCCACCCCTCATCTCTTCATCATCTCAAGTGAGCAACAAATCTGTCAAACTAAGTAAAAGGACAACTGCAAAAGAAAATAAGAGCAAGAAAATAATTTTTTACAGGTAAAATCTGTAAGAAAACCTAAGTCAGATTGAAGAAATAACTAAGCAGATATAAGGAAACAAGCATATGCTAAGTGCCTACTCTATGCCAGACACTGTGTTAAATACTTTACAAATATATCATTTGATCCTCACACTCAGCCTGGAATATAGATGTTGAGATTATCCCTATTTTACAGATTAGGAAACTGAAACAGACAGAGGTTCAGCGATTTGTCTAGGATCATATAGTTAGGAGGGGCTGGATGGCTATTTCAACTCAGTTTTTCCTGACTTTAGGAGAGAGCTCTATACATTATGTCATCTGTAATCCAATACAATAAAGAAATACTCAAATAAATCTGAGACATTATTCATGTGAAAATTCTTTCCAGTTAGGAGGATCACAATCCACCTATTTTTTCCCCTTTTATGCAACTCTTTTGCTCATCCTCCCCTATTTGACAGTAGATATCATGCAATTGTGTATGGAGAATTGTGGAGGTGTGTGGAGGATCTTTGAATTATTAGTTACAAGAACACCAGTGAAGGATTGTTTACTTATTCCTTTCTAATACCCACACAAAACATGACTTCAATTGAGTGTATGAATAATTTTCATTCAATTTTATGTAAAAGGGAAAGTCAATGTATGTATGTATATATATATATATATATATATATATATATATATATATATATCGATGAAAAAGGTTTAAAAGTAGGCAAATATTTTTTTCTGATCTTAAAAAAAACAAAGCAAAACTATTGATGAAAATGAATAAAGTTGTGTATAAAAAGACAACTTAATAATTGGGAACATCTTGATTTAAGTTGTATGTCTAAAAATATGGGGCAAGTTCTTTTTTTATTTTTTTTCATTTTTTTTTTCAGAGGCAATTGGGGCTAAGTGACCTTCCCAGGGTCATATAGCTAGGAAGTTTTCAGTGTCTGAGTCCATATTTGAACTCAGGTCCTCCTGACTTCAGGGCTGGTGCTCTAACCACTTCATCATCTAGTTGCCCCATATGGGGCAAATTCTTAAACTTTCAATGCACCAGGCAAGTCTTAAAGACCATAAGTTGGAGGGAGATGCTGATCTTCATCAATAAGAGAAGACTCCAAACTAGAAGTTCTTTAAACTAATGAAAAAATAAATACCTCTATGCTTTCAAAATTATGTTGCCTTCAATAAAGATCTCCTTTATATTTACTCATATATGTATGTATGTATATTTGTATATATATGTGTGTGTGTGTGTGTGTATACAGAGAGAGAGAGATACATAAAGATGTACTGATCTAGTTATATTTGCTTTATTTTTTCTCAGTTCCCTTTATGCCTCTTCAATAAGTTCACTGAAGTATTATAGTATATGTTGACTTAATTCAGATGGCTCTATTGTGTTCTTTGAAGAATTTCTCTTCCTTTTTCATTTTCTAAAATAGATGTTGAAACAACATAAAATTATTTTCAGAATGGTCTGTTCGAAAATATTTGTAATGGAAGATGATCTAATATTTCAGAAAATAATATTTCTTGTTTTTGGAGTCAGGTGAAAACCAAATTCAACCTCTTTTTTGTAGCTCCAACATGAACTTGGGAGATCTCTTTCCATTAAATTACAGTTATTTCAGAAAATTCTGGAAGGGTTTACACGAACTGACGCTAACTTAAATGAGTAAAATCAAGAGAACTTTATAGACAGCAACAATATTATGTGATGATGAACTCTGATGGAAATGACTCTTTTCAACAGTGAGGTGATTCAGACCTATTCCAATAGACTTGTGATTAAGAGAGCCATTTTCATTCAGAAACAGGACTATGGAAACTGAATGTGAATTATAACATAGGATTTTCACCTTTTTTGTTGTTATCTGCTTGCTTTTTTTCTCATTTTTTTCCTTACTGATTTGTTTTTTTTTTTCTTTTGCAGCATGATAAACATGGAGATATGTATAGAAGAACTGAACATGTTTAACTTGTATTGTATTACTTACTGTCTAAGGGAGAGATGAGGGTAAAGGAGAAAGAATAATTTGGAACAAAAGGTTTTTCAAGGGTGAATGTTGAAATATATCTTTGCATATATTTTTTTAAAGTAAAATGGTATATAAATCTTGTCAAAAAAAAAGGCTATCTTCCTTTCCTAGAATGTTTGCCCTCCTCAACTCTGACTTTCACCCTCCCTTGTAAGTCCCAATTGAAATCTTATCTTTTACAAGAAGCCTTTCCCCACCCCTCTTAATTCTAATGCTTTCTCTATCTTAATTATTTTCCATTTTCCTATTAAATTATTTTCTAATTTCATTTTTAGGGTTTTTTGGGTAAATAATTGTTTTTTATATCTCTAATTAGACATATTTTTGACAACAGGGACTGTTTTTCCTCTTTTGGTGTCCCCAGTACTTAGTACAGCCTTATATCTAGTAGGCACTTAAAAAACAGTTATTAATGGGGTAGCTAGGTGGCACAGTGGATAGAGCACCAGCCCTGAAGTCAGGAAGACCTGAGTTCAAATCTGACCTCAGATACTTAGCATGTCCTAGCTGTGTGACTTTGGGCAAGTCACTTAACCCCAATTGCCTCAGGGAAAAAAAAGTTCTTATGACTGATTTTTTGAAAAGAAGATTATATGCTGGTTTATGGTGCCCTACTTCTGCTAACAATGCTTAGCAAATGCAGAGTTGAGTTGTTATTATTATAATAAATGTACCTGGATTTATCAGCAAAATCCTTAAAAGGCAGACAGATTTTTTTAAAAATGAAAATTACACTAGATCTAATAGGAGACATCTAAACAAACTACTAATGCATATGATACAATTTGCTGCTTATTGTTGCTACTTAAAATTTTATTTCTGTTCTTTTTTTCCTCTGCTCCTAGAACAAAACCTTTTTTTAATGAAAGCTTGAAATACTTTTGGTTCCAGAATCTTTCATGGCATTGCACATGAAGCAGTCAATGGAATTGTTCTGAGTATCTTATCAGAACTTTTTATCTACATGACCACTGGAGATGCTAGTGGCCCTTCAAATGGAAAGGCATGCTCTGAAAACAAGTTGCTGTCCAATAAATGACATTTGAACTAAAGTCAGTGTCACTGCAGCAGATCTTTATGTGCAAAACTGGAGTTTCTGTTTATAAGAAACTTGCTCAAGCAGTTAGCAAACATTTATTGGGTAATCCCATTGAATAGGATATAAGAAAGAAGGAGACACTAGGCCTGCCCTCATAGACCTGATAATCTAGTGACCATGCTGAGTTATACACACATGAAATTATAAATAACAAATCAAAGCAAGAAATAAAGCTGTCAAATGACAATAACAAACAATGAGGAATTTGAAAATAAGAATTAATGGATGTCAGCATTGAGGGAGAGCCCTAGGATAGTGCCATAGAAATTTATCTTTGGTCTTATCATATTCAATATTTTTAACAATTATTTAAAATTAAATAGAATGATTATTAAATTTTCAGAAGCTCCAAAGTTGAGAGGTATTTTATGAGGCAGCTAGATGGCACACTGGATAGAATACCACCCTTAAAGACAGGAAAATTTGAGTGGCTAGCTGTGTTACTTTTTAACTCAATTGCCTCACCAAAAAAAAAAAAAAAAAAGATGTTTTGCTGGATTCGTTGACTTGGTATTTACCATATTAGATTAAGGGGTCAGTATCCAAAAAGATATAGACTGGCTAGAATGATTACTCTAATTTAATGAGGTAAAATTTAATAGTGATAATAATAGAGTCCTACAATTGGGTTTATAGAATACAGTCACAAAATAGGGGAAGTGACCCTAGACAACAATTTGTGTGAAAACAGTTGTGTGTTTTTTTTGTTGTGCTTTAGTGGATTATATTCATAATAGATCAATAGCATGGCACTGAAGGTTAAAAAAACAAAAAACAAAAACAAAACAAAACAAACAAACAAACAAAACCAAACCTTAAAACAAAGTTAAGCTGCATTAGGACAGACAAGCAGACAAGAAGTCCAGAATGAGAATGGTAATTGTCCCACTTTACTTGGCTCTCACCAGATCTCATCTGGAAAACTCTTCTCAGTTCTGGATGCCACATTTTAGGAAGGACTTTGAAAACTTGAACGTGCTCAGAGGAGGTCAATCAAAACGATGAAAGGCCTGGAATCCCTGCCGTACAAAATTTGATTAACAGAACAGGATTTGCCTAAAATCTTACACTGGAGGAGAGAAGAATTGAGTTTGGGGGCGGGGGAGAGAAAGCCTTACAAATGTGTTTAAGCATTTGAAAATCTGTCTTGCAAAAGAGGGATTGGATTTGTTTTACTTGGATTCAAAAGATGATAGTAGTAGAAGTTATGAAGAGGCAGATTTCATTTTAAGTGAAGAAAAACTTCCTGAAAATTGTTTGCAATTCAATGGTTTGATGTTTACTTGACAGCATTTCCTCAATGGAGTGACCCAGAGCTTGATCATATGCTGATGAAAATTATTTATCAATGGGACCTGCCTTGTCAGGAAAACTACTTAGAATTTCATGGGAACCTATGGCCTGACTAGATATGGGACAGACTACCCAGATTCCCTTACTGTTGAAATAGATGTCTTCAAGGTGGTTATGAAATAGTGAGGAAAAAATGGTGATGATGATGATTGCTAAATTTACAAAATACCATTATGTGCCAGGCGTTATACTGAATGCTTTCCAAATATTACCTCATTTGATTATCACAAAAAAACCTGGGAGGTAGCTGCTATTATTTTCCACATTTTATATATGAAGAAACTGAGACCGAGATTAAGAGACCTAATATCATACAATTAGATAAATATCTGAGGCAAGATTTGAACTGATATATTTCTGACTTCAGACCTAAAACTGAGTTATGTGATTTACTATGCAGAGAAGAGTATCTCAATCCAAGCCTTTTAAAAAAATTATGTTTGGGTGTAAAAAGCCTAGGTAAGATTCAGGAAAAGCAAACAGTAGCATGTGAAGATACTAGACTGTGGAGTCAATTAGACACAAAAAACTCAAATCATAATACCCTTCTTCCTTTCCTTATCCCTAATGCTATAGATGAAGGCATAAATAATATATTTATCAAATGTTCAGATGACACAGATAGCTAGCACATTGGATGTCACTCTGAGAACCTAAAATAATCTTGAAAGGTTAGAGAATGGAACTACTCATAAGATTCAATTCAGTAGAGACAAATGTAAAATCTTTTACTTGGGCTCAAAAATCAAATTAATATATGCAAGATGAATGAGGTAAGTTTTTTGAAATAGACCTAAAGGTTTTTGATCACTGCAAGCTCAATATGACTAAATAGTATAATGTGACAGCCAAAGAATGAATGCAATATTGAGCTACATGAAGAAAAACAGTACAGTTAAGAGGAATTGAGAAAAGTTTCATGACTCTAGTTCTGTACTCTTTCTCCTATACCATACAGCCTCTTGGTGTGCCTGAAGTATTTAGGGGGCCATAAATTGAATGTTGAATAGAGCAGAGTTTTACTTTAGAAAGCTGTGGAAGACTAGGAAGGATACAGGTCACATTGTGGAGAACTTTAGAATCAGGCTACGCTGCAATCTTTGAATATTCAGCACCATTCTCTTTCACAATTTCTATAATATATATTTTTCTTTTAGCCATCATCTCTAATTTCTAGCACTTATTTACTCTTTTCTAAGATTTTCTTTGGAAATTAAATAAGGAGGAATGGAACTTCATGAAAGTGAAGGAGCTAGACTTCTGAGCACTTCTTTCCATTGAAGGGACTCCAAAGCACCATTATTTTCTATGATCATATGATCTATTTGGACTTTTTGTTTTGTCATTTATATTCTTCAGAAACTCTCCCCTTTACCTTCAACACCATGACCCATTGTTGTTGTTGTTGTTTTTATTGTTTGGGTTTTTTGTTGTTGTTGTTGTTGGTGGTGGTGGTTTCTGAGTTGTGTCTGATTCTTATAACTCCATTTTGGGTTTTCTTTGGAAAGAAAATGGAGTTGTTTACCATTTCTTTCTTCAGTTAATTTTACAAATGAGAAAACTGAGGCAAACATGGTTACATGACTTGCCCAGAGTCAAACAGCTAATAAGTATCACAAAGATGAGTCTTCTTGACTGCTCTGGTCACTGTGCCAGGTCAAGTGGAAGAAAAATTCAAAGTTATACCAATGAGGATGTTTTGAAAGTTTACTCATATTGGTAACAAAAAAGCTTTTTAGGTTAAAATATTTCTAAAATAGTTTTACCACATAGGAATATATACTCATATGTTTCCTTGTATGGGCATGTATGTATTTGTGCATGCATAATAAATGTTTATGTATCTCAGGATATGAGTTTTAAATTGTGCATAAGTATCAGCACAAAAATAGGTTATTGGGGGTATTTTTATGGGTCTCTGTTACTATGTGAATTATAATGCATGTGTCTATTTTTATGGGCATGTTCAAGATTGGAAGAAGAAGGAAGGATTAATTAATCAATCAATCAGGATTTGTGAAGTGCCTACTATGAGCCAGGTATGGCTATAGGCACTTAGAACATAAATTCAATGAATAACCCAATCTTTGCACACAAATAATTTATTCTAGGGAAGACCATCATTGTCAAGCACACTAGCTCACTACAGTTGGCCCACAACACTCCCAAATGTAGTAGGAACAAGATGAAAATGCAATTGCAAAATGTTTAACAAATAAATGACATTACAATCAAACAGATAAAAATTAATATATGGTTCTCTAGCATCCTTATATACCATCTAGTGGCCCCTATTTCTATTTGAGTTTGACACTACTCAGGAAGAACAAATATATATAAATATATATATGTGTGTGTGTGTGTGTGTGTGTGTGCATACAGAATATGCATAAAAATAAATACAAGTCAAAACCAAGTAGTTAAATACAAGGGAATTTGGGGGAGAGATACAGAGAATATACAGTATGTACAACATAGAAATTGAGACAAAGAGAATGGGGGTCACATAAGACCAATTTAATAATGATTCACTTTAAAGGGTCAGATTGATAGGATGGAAGAGTTCAGTTCTTATATGATTGGATTCCACTCAGGAAAGTAACACAATCACGGCCCACCTTTACAGGCACCCCCCCTTACAAGACTGAATGAAATATGGTCACTGATGTAAATGAAAAGTTGGGGGTTTTTTCAATCTCTGTAGCAATATTGGCACAAAAGTCTCCAGTCAGATCTGCAAAAAGAGTGTTTGTATTTGTGTGTGTGTGTGTGTGTGTGTGTTTTCTTTCAAAGGTAGCAGCAAAAGGCCAAGCAAAGCCCCACAAGGCAACATAAATGATTTAAGACCCAACGATTTTGCCAGGGAAACGTTAAGGATGGAGTCTAATCCTTTAATCTAACCCCAGTCCCTTTAAAAGCTTTAAGCTAGGAGTTGACTCAGCATGTCAGTGCCAAGAAGATCCATTGACCCTGAGTTCAGTGCTGAGAAATTGAGAAATGTTCTTTTTAATGTCTATTCAATAAATACAGCATCTACCTTGCGATGGGCTGAGCAATCCACTTCAAATCCATTACAGGATGTTCTCGCGGACTGACAAGTTGTCCTGAGACAATAGTGGCCATGAGATGAGGTTAACCCTTCCTGTGGTGTATAAATCTTCACTGCAGCCAGCCTCTGGCTCTAAGAAGTCCTTGGAAAACAGGAGATATTTGAATTGATGAGAAATCACAGAGATGCTTACTTCCTTTCTATGTGACGGTGAATCACAGAGATACACAAGTACACACACATATACACACACAAACGCACACTCACACTCACTCAGAGTTTCCTTATCCTGAGAAACACAGCATTTTTGGGGAAAGTAACTTTTAAACTGTATATAAAGCACCAGCTGATAGAGATGGATATCCTCTCTCATCTCATTGGGAATGGGCTGCACCAAATTTCTGAGCATTTGGTTACTTTTCAACTTGTAGCAGACTACTAATGTTGGTAAATGCAACCTAAACTTCTAAACAGAAGGACTGATATGAATTTAAGGCTAAGCCTGAGACCCAATTCTCTCTTCTATTTTGTGTAATAATGATAGTAGCTTTTATGGCACCATTTTTCCTAAGACATCAAAGATTCATGTAGTAGTGGTCAATAAATGAACATTGATTGAAGAAAAAGAGAAGGGGGGCAGACAATGGAAAATATATATATATATATATATATAATATACACACACATATATATAATACACACACACTATATATATATATATGCCATTAAAAAGCAATAGGATTTCATATAGATAAATGAATAGATATAGAATATACATATAGAGCTATCTAGCCAATTCCATTGCCTTTCCTTACACCAGTTTCTATTGTTTCCTTATTAATCATTGTTGGGGTTGCCCTACACAGTGACTCTGCCCATAGGGCTTAAAAATAGATGTTTGCAGTCAAAAACATAGACACAGTTTTTGACCATTGAAGAGAATCCTGTAGAAACATTCCCCCAAATGCAATATGTCTTATAGGCATATGACTTGATTCTCTTTTTATTTAGACAGGGGCCAGCAACAAACCACACTGGACTCTGAATATGACAGATTTATATCCTAGAAGGATAAAGTGCCTTCAATGTACAGAATTTCTCCATTGAGAAATGTGACCTCTAGTGATGGGGAGAAGACATGGGGAGTCAGGGAACACCATGGTAATATCAGTGGGATAATAGGAATAATAACAGTGTTGTTGATCATTTAATTTAGCTCTCCAGAATGCTTTATCATTGCAGAGCAATTTCTTTATATTTACTGTTTAGGTACAAGTCAGACTAGATCGTAATTGATGTCCCTTGCAACCAAGATTCTGGGATCCTGGGATCCTCATATAGTTCTGGGTGGAGATGGACATTGAAACTCATATTGCTCAGTCACATAATTCTTGAATTGTAATTCAAACCCAATATCATCTCTCTCTCTAAGTCTGGCAAGGGCCAATACTTGCTCTCCTACTCCACCACCAACCCCACATCTGTTTGGAGTACTACTGGTCCAGTAATAGAACATCTTTGTCCCAGATTGAGCTTGTGTGGATGGGAAGGCATAATTTCTCCTCCCTCTATGATGAACCCATATCTAAATAAGCATTGTCTGTGCTGGAATTAATTCACTTTTGATGCTTCTCTCCTTTCTAAAAGAAAGAGTTGGCTTTTTTTTTCCATTCACCATCATCCATTGAGAGATATAGGGTTGATTAAATTTAGCTCCAAGAGAGGGAATGCAATTTCTCCAAGGTCACACAGCAAGTCAGTGAAAATGCCACGAAAGGGTCCACCTCTCATTTCCAGTGCGGGATCCTGTCCCTTACATCACATTTTTACTTATGAAGTCTGATGCTATGTTGATTTGATTCCAGAAGGTCCAGACAAAAAGTGAAAAATGCCCTCAAACACCTAGATGTGTTGTCTACATGAAGACTAATGTTCAGTGCTTTCAAATATCTGAATGTTTGATTTAATATCTGTTGACAGCCTAGGGATATGTAGAGAAAGCTCTTTTGTTACAAGAACTCAAAGGCTGGGTCTTGGAGGGCTGGTCATGGTGTGCCTTCTGTTCCAAGATGTAACTCTTTGTATTAAAGTCCTAGCAAGTTTTCCCTGGTTGGTGCAATTTCAGGATATGTCCCCTGATGGGTCCTACCTATTATAAATTGTTTGACAACCTGGTGTAAGAGGCTGGGCAGAACTCAAGGGGGGTTAGCTTTCTTTTTGTATTGGATTCCAGCCTGAGCATTGACATTCCAAAATTGATACTCCATCACCATAAGCGACTGTAACAATCTTTATTTTATCTGTGGCTTTTGCTCTGAGGCATTGGTTTAGCCCCTACAGGGTTACCATGATAATCAACACCTCTAATTAGCACTTACAAATGTCTGGCTCCCAAAGCTGTCATTAGAAGACAGGCTTGGTGTGCAAGATAATATTGGAGCTTTTGCATTTTTGGAGCAAACTCCTCCTCCTGGGGCTGTGTCATGGATCCTGCTTCCAACATGGAGTTGGCTGGCAGGGGGCTTCTTATCTTTCTCCTCCCCTCTTCCTCTCTATATTTCTCCCACCCTCACTTCCATCTCATTGCAGGAGAGCTGAATTCAGGAGATGAGGCTTGCCTGAGCTTTTGGGAACCTGGAACTTGACTGTCTTAATGCCCTTTTTCCAATGCCTTCATATGTTGAATTCCACTTATGGATTCTGATGCTTGAGACTAAGCTTTGCATGATATCCTGATGGGGAAAAAGAAAACAATATGTCCTTCCCACCCTTTCTGGTATTCAAATTTCCCTTTTATAAATAGGATGGTAGCAGTGGATGGACACTAGATCATCTGGACAGCTATCCAAAGCATGGGACTGGGAAGTAGGAAGACCTGAGTTCAGATGCTATGGATTCTGGAAAATCATTTCATTTCTATTTTCCTCAGTTTTCTCATCTGCAATTTGGGGGTAGTAAGGGCACTTATCTCCTTGGATTATTACAAGGATCAAATGAAATAAAAATTTTTAACATACTTTGCCCACCAAAGTGTAGGCGCTATATAAATGTTAACTGTGATGACAATATTGATGATGATGATGATATAAGAAGTACCAGAGGGAGCACTCTAAAAATCCTTTATATGGGGAGCAGAGGGCTCCCTGAGTCTGGGTGCTATGGACTCTTCCTGATCAGGTTAGTGGCTTATGAATGAATGCATAAATGAATTAATGAAGCATTTATGAAATGGTTGCTACACATAACATACTGTTCTTATTCTTCTTAAACCCATTGAAAATGAAATATAAACTAGCACTGATCACAATTTATTACTATGATTGCTCGTCTTGTGGTTATTAATATGACCACAACTCCTGGGCAATGGGAATATATTACTTTGCCCAGACCTGCCCTCTGTCAATACCCCACACTTGCTCCTCAGGCTTTCTCTCCTTCTTGTGGAAAACTCTGGCAAGTGATTATTGTGTCTCAGGTCCAGTCTCTTCAGATCCCCTTTAGGGTGAGTATGTCTCTTAAGGACCAGGGTAAATGCAAGAGCCAGGTAAGAAGGGAGGGGCAGTCTAAGAGGCAAGTTCCACAAGATCCTTGGTTTTTTTTTTTTTTTTTTTTTTTTTTCTCCAGCTACACCCAGGTTCCCACAACCAGAAGGGTAGCATAGCTAACATGGGAGTGGCAACACTGAGCCAGCCTTGGGCAAAATTGTGATTGAGGTGAATGAAAGGCCATGGGATATTATGAAAGAAACATGTTCTAGGAGGCAGAATCCCAGGACTCTAGTCCTTATTTGTGTACAGATCATTTGAATGACCATGGGTAAATCATATCATTTTAATAGGCCTTAATTGTCTTAAATATCTTAAATGTCAATAGGCATATTGGAGCCATCATGATATAATAGAAATAGATTGGATCTGAAGTGAGATGTTAAAATCCCAACTCTGTTTCTTTCATTAAGTTCCTTCCTCTGTAAAATGAGGATGTTGGATTAGAAAATCTCAAAGGTTCTTTCCAGTTCGAAATTAATGATTCTATAATAATATACAAAACCAGGGTATTTTTTATCAGAAAGGTCAAACATGCAACCAACACTCTCAAGGGCAGCTGAAGCAGTAACATGGGGAAATATTCAGTGATATAAATAAAAGTACAATAGAACATAGATAATGTCAACATGTAGTTTTTGAAGTCACCAGGATCCTCTCCTTGATGGTTTGAAGGCTCTTTTTCACAAGGTCACTTTCTTTTAGTTCATTTAATTCAACATATAAGTAGTACCTTCTATGTGACAAGTAGTGTGATAAGTACAAAGCACAAAGACATTGAAATGGGTTTTGTCCTAAAGAAACTTACATGTGCATGTAGGTGAAAAATACAAAGTAATTTTTAGGAGAAAAGTTCAAGTTTAATATGGAAGGCAGCTTTTTAACAGTGACAGATTCCAATAGTCATAATGAAAGAATAGCGTGAGGGAAACACCAAAAAGATGGAACTGGAATGGAATATTGGTGAGAAGTAGTCTTGTTATATGGGCATCTTGCTTGATCTCTTTGTGTTGTATGTTAGGGAGAGGGAGGCAGAATCCAGGGAAAGTTTCATATGTAACTGTCACTTTTCTTTGCTTCCCATATCAAAGTGAGGGTGACTCTATAGTTCATTCTTCCTAACCACAAACACCTAGATATACCTGAAAAGGTCCTGTCTCAACCCCACTTCCCACCACATATATCTAACTGCCAAAGGCCAAAGAAAACTGATATTTTTGACTTTGTGTGTCAAAATTTTCTGTGCGTTGGGCTCTGTTGAATCAGAAAGGATGTGGATAGGATGGGTCTGGGAATGTTTGCCTTTCCTTGGGGAAGCAACGGAGCAATGGAAGAAGGGAATTTTTTTTCCCTATAGAAGGATTTACTCTTGCTTCAATGCTTGATTTGTCTGTGAGACCAGGATGAAGCCTGTTCGGTCTATTTACTCGATATTTACCCAAGTCTGCGATCAACAAGAAAACACATCTCAGCATCTCACTTGGCAAGAGGAAGAATTGGCGCCGACTGCAGCTGTCATATTTATTTCAGTGGCAAAGCAGGTCAGGAAAATTGATAAAATTAATCATACAAACTAGTGAACACCAGGAGAGAGAGCAAGCATGCAAGGATGGGAACTTGCTCCATTCTGAGCTGCACCTGCCTTTAGTTCTTCTAATGGAATCTTTGTAACCAGCTGATGAAAGTCAGGATGATCTACACCAGAATGGCAGGGGGAAAAGTTTAAGATGAAATTTGAGCAGGAGAGGTGGTATGGAGCACATCACAGCATTGGAACTCTATTAAGCTCCTTTAGGCAGCACAGAATCCATCTCCAGATGTCCCACTGTGGGAATCAAATCAGCTCATTTTACTATCTCAGCCCTATCATTCTTCTCACAGGTATAGCAGAAATTATCTGGACCTTGAATTCCAGCTTCATCAAGACTCAATTTTCTCATCTGGTAAATGGATATTGATACTTGTACTAAGAGTCATGATGATGATGATGATCTATATCTAAGAATTCAATAATCACCATAATTCCATCCCCATATTGGATATTAGAACCAACATTAACTGCTTAGCCTTTGTTGAATTTGTTTGAGTTATCCTATTTTGTGCTTTTGCTCATGGTAGCCTTATATCCAGAATTGCCCTGTTCTTCATTTCTGCCAAGTGAAATCTACCCTACTCTTCAAGGCTCAGATAAGTTGCCCATTATCCTTAATTCCTAATTTTACTTCCTCTTCCTCAAAGACTTCACATCTGATTTTGATTTTGCTCTAAAGCTATATTATCTTGGACAAATTATTAATATCTTTGAGACTCAGTTTCTCTATCTAGAAACTGAAAATCATAATCCTAGGACTGCCTCCTCACAAGGTTGGATCTCCTTACATAAGTACATGTTCTTTGCCTCAATAGAATATAAACTTTAGAGAAAGGGATGTTTTGTTTTGATATTACATTCTCTGCATCTTGCATGTTGCCTGGCATATAGATCTTACTAAATGTTTGTTGTTTGGGTAATGAGAAAATCAAGTGAAGTGAGAAAAATGCTTTGAAATCATAGCATACTATATCAGCCATTGAGTCAACAAGCATCTACAAAGTACTTACTATGTAAGAAGCACTTTGCTAAGCCTGGGGATACAAGTAAAGACAAAAATAGGGTTTTTGCCTTCAAGAAGATCACATTCTAAATGGGGGAAAAACATGTAAACAACAATGCATGTAAAAGATAAGGACAGGGGCAGCTAGGTGGTGCAGTGGATAGAGCACCAGCCCTGGCGTCAGGAGGACCTGAGTTCAAATCTGGTCTCAGATACTTCCTAGCTGTGTGACCCTGGGCAAGTCACTTAACCCGAATTGCCTCAGCAAAAAAAAAGCAAAAAAAAAAAAAGATAAGGACAGTATAAATATAAATAGAAAGTTTAAGCAGAAGACACTAAGAGCTGGAAAGACCAGAAAAAGAGGAATTCAAAGGATCCCAGAGGCCCAGAGAAAGAATATTCTAGGCTGAGGGACAGTAAAACCTATTAAAGTGTAAGCTCTCCCATGATGGCAAAAAATAAATAACCATTTTTTCTTCCCACATAGTATAGTCCCTTACACATAGTAGGCACTTAATGTTTGCTGTTTTTTATTTATTTTTTTTTTGATTTGTGATTTTATTAGTGTAGTAAATTCCTGGTAAAGGAGCTCCTTTCATGGATGCAGACCAGGGGTTCATTTGTGTCTTATAGTCTTACACAGTTGCCTGTGACACTGAAAGTTTACATGACTTGGCCATGGACTCATAGCTAGTAGGCAGCAGAGTTTCTAGCCATTATATCTCTTTACCTCTTATATCTGAAATAGAATCAAATCCATTATGGGTATCTAGTCAAAATATCTTTCTTTTTTATTATTAAAACTTTTTAATTTTTAAAACATATGCAAAGATAGTTTTCAACATTCACTCTTGCAAAACCTTATGTTCCAAACTTTTTTTTTTCTTTTTCTCCCCTCCCCTCCCCTAGAGAGCAAGTAATCCAATATATGTTAAACATGTGCAATTCCTCTATACATATTTCTACAATTATGCTGGCCAAGAAAAATCAGATCAAAAAAGAAAAAAAAATCAAGCAAACAACAAAAAGTGAACATACTATGTTGATCCACACTCAGTTCCCATAGTCCTTTCTCTTAGGTACAGATGGCTCTCTCCATCACAAGATCATTGGAACTGGCTGGAATCATCTCATTGCTGAAAAGAGCCACATACATCAGAATTGATCACTGTATAATCTTGCTGTTACCATTTACAATGATCTCATGAGTTTGCTCAGTTCATTTAGTATCATTTTATGTAAATCTTTCCAGGCCTCTCTGAAATTATCTGCTGATAGTTTCTTATAGAACAATGATATTCCATAACATTCATAAACCATAACTTATTCAATCATTTTCCAATTGATGGGTATCCACTCAGTTTCCAGTTTCTTGCCACCATGGAAAGGGTTACTACAAACATGTGGGTTCTTTCCCCTTTTTTATGATCTCTTTGGGATACAGGCCCAGTAGAAACACTGCTGGATCAAAAGGTATGCACAGTTTGATAACCCTTTGGGCATAGCTTCAAATTGCATTCCCGAATGGTTGGATCACTGCACAATTCCACCAATAATGTATTAGTGTCCCAGTTTTTCCACATCCCCTACAACATTTACCATTATCTTTTCCTGTCATCTTAGACAATCTGAGAGGTGTGTAGTGGTACTGTAGGGTTGGTTTTATTTGCATTTCTCTGAACAATAGTGATTTAAAGCACCTTTTCATGTGACTAGAAATTGTTTCAATTTCATCTGAAAATTGTCTGTTTATGTTGTTTGACCAGTTATCAGTTGGAGAATGGCTTGAATTCTTAGAAATGTATTTTAGAAATGAGGCCTTTATCAGAGCCTTTGAATGTAATTGTTTTTTTCTATTTTCTGCTTCACTTCTAATCTTGTCAGCATTGTTTTTGTTTCTACAAAAAATGTTTAAGTTAATGTAATCAAAATTATCCATTTTGCATTCCATAATGTACTCCAATTCTTCTTTGGCCTCAAATCCCTTTCTTCTCCACAAATCTGAGAAGTAGACCATCCTTTGTTCTTTTAATTTGCTTATAATATCACTTTTTATGTGTATATCATGAATCAACTTTGACTTTATCTTGGTACAGGGTGGTAGGTATGGGTCAATGCCTGGTTTCTGCCATACTAATTTCCAATTTTCCTAGCAGGTTTTGTCAAATAGTGAGTTGTTAACCTAAAAACTGGGGTCTTTGGCTTTATGACACTATAGTCATTGAGTTATTATGTCTTGTGAATCTTATCTATTCCACTAATCGACTATTCTATTTCTTAACCAAAATGGTTTTGATGAGCACTGCTTTATAATACAGTTGTAGATCTGGTACAGCTAAGGCACCTTCATTTGCATTTTTTTCATTAATTCCCTTGAAATCCTTGACCTTTTGTTCTTCCAAATGAACTTTGTTATTATTTTTTCTAGCTCTGTAAAATAATTATTTGGAGTTTGTTTGGTATGGCATGAATAAATAGATTAAGTAGTATTGTCATTTTTTTATTATATTTGCTCAGCCTACCCATGAGCACTTGATATTTTTCCAATTGATTAGATCTGACTTTATTTTTGTGAAAAGTGTTTTGTAATTGTGTTCATAAAGTTCCTGACTTTGCCTTGGCAGGTAATCTTCCAAATATTTTATATTATCTACAGTTATTTTAAATGGAATTTCTCTTTGTATCTCTTGCTGCTGAACTTTGTTGGTAACATGTAAAAATGCTGGGTTTTTCATTTATGTGAATTTATTTTGTATCTTGTAATTTTGCTAAAGTTGTTAATTGTTTTAATAGCTTTTTAGTTCTCTATGATTCTTTAAGCATACCACCACATCATCTGTAAAAAGTGATAATTTAGTTTTCTCGTTACCTATTCTAATTCCTTTAATCTCTTTTTCTTCTCTTATTGCCAAAGCTAACATTTGTAATATAATACAGAATAGTAATGGTAATAGTGGGCAACCTTATTTCATCCCTAATCTTATTCGGAATGATTCTAGTTTATCCCTATTACACATGATGTTTGCTGATGGCTTTAAATAGATATTATTGATCATTTTAAGGAAGACTATTTATTCCTATACTCTCTAATGTTTTTAATAAGAATGGGTGTTGGGTTTTGTCAAATTCTTGTTTTGCATCTGAGATAATCATATAATTTTTGTTAGATTGATTATTGATATAATTAGTTATGCTAATAGTTCTCCTAATTTGGAACCAGCCCTCTTTTCCCACTATAAATCCAATTAGTCATGGTGTATTATCTTGGGGATAATTTGCTATAATTTCTGTGCTAATATTTTATTTTATTTTTTTAAAGCTTATTATTTGCAAAACATATGTATGGGTAGTTCTTCAACATTGACCCTTACAAAGCTTTCTGTTACAAATTTTTCCCCCCTAGCCCCTCATCTCCCCTAGATGGCAGGAAGTTCACTACATGTTAATTATATTAAAATACTTGACAAGTTGAATATATGTATACATATTTACACAATTATCTTGCTGTGCAAGAAAAATCATATCTACAAGAGAAAAAAAATCTGAGAAAGGAAACCCAATGCAAGCAAACATCGATAGAAAACATGAGCATGAAAATACTATGTTGTGGTCCACATCTCATCTCTCTCTCTCTGGGTGTATATGGCTTTCTTTACTAAACAATTGGGACTGGTCTGAAACATTTTTGGGGGGGTGCATGAGGAGGCTCTAGCCCCTTCACAGTTTTTTTTTTATTTGCAAAACATATGTATGGGTAATTCTTCAACATTAACCCTTACAAAGCTTTCTGTTACAAATTTTTCCTTCTTACTCCCCACCTCTCCCCTAGATGGCAAGATATCTACTACATGTTAATTATGTTAAATTACTTGACAAATCAAATATATCTATACATATTTCCACATTTATCACTGTTGTGCAAGAAAAATCATATCTATAAGAAAGAAAAATCAGATAAAGGAAACACAATGCAAGCAAACATCAATCGAGAGCATGAAAATGTTATGTTGTGGTCCACATTTCACATCCCTCTCTCTGGGTGTATATGGCTTTCTTCAGTGAACAATTGGAAGGGGTTTGAAACATTTCATTGTTGAAGAGAGGCATGTCCATCAGAATTGATCGTCATATAGTATCATTGTTGCCGTGTATAATGATCTCCTGGTTCTGCTCATTTCACTCAGCATCAGTTAATGTAAGTCTCTCCAGGCCTCTCTGAAATTGTCCTCCTGGTCGTGTCTTACAAAACAATAATATTCCATAATATTCATATACCATAATTTATTCAGCCACTCTCCAACTGATGGGCATCCATTCAGTTTCCAGTTTCTAGCCACCACAAAAAGGGCTGCCACAAACATTCTTGCACATGTGGGTCCTTTTCCTTCCTTTAAGATCTCTTTGGGATATAAGCCAGATATAAATACTGAGAGGTCAAAGGGTTGTGCTAATATTTTATTTAAGATTTTTCCATCAATATTCATTAAAGAAATTGATCTATAATTTACTTTCTCTCTTTTGATCCTACCTATATATCAGCAACATGTCTGTGAATTCTGTAGATTGCTTCTTTCACTATTTTTACAAATAGTTTGCATAGTATTGGAATTAATTGCTCTTTACAAGTTTGATAGAATTCACATGTAAATACATTTGGCCTTGGAACAAAACATCTTTCAATTAATAGCATTCCTTTTCTTTTTTTATCTTATGCTTAACTTAGATGGTATAAGATTTAAGGTCAAATTGAATACACTGTATATGAGAAAACATTTTTAATTTATTTATTAAATCAATGGAATGAAACAAGAATTTCCATAACATAATACAAAAAAAAAGATTATTGCACATGGAACCATAAATCAATTACGTCCAACTTGCTATTCCTTTTTAATCCACAACAAAGTCATATGAATTTCCTTTTACCCCTTTTTCCCCCCTCTTCCTCTTCTTTTTCCTCTCTTTTTCCTTCTTGCTTCCTCTTCCTTCTTCTTCTTCTTTTCTTTCTCTTCCACTTTCTCCTCCTTTTTGACCCCTATTCCTCCTTTTTTTTCCCCTCTTCCATCATCATCATCTTCATATATTGAGCAAAAAGTGTTTAAGAAAGTTTATAGAATTCAGGAGCAAATTCTGTCCAATTTAAGGAATTTCATAATATAAACCATGAATGCATTTTGGATGGTAAGTGATGAAAGTCAGAGGATGGATGACACGATCTTTGGGATTATGAAATTTGTATCCCTCTTGTAAGAATTCAATTTTTAAAATATTCATAATCTGGGTTATGCATTGACCCTAAAAATAATTCTGCAAGAAGTCTTCATCTAGGCATTCATAGTCAAAACCAAGAGGAACATAAAATAATGATGGCTTAAAACACTCACTGAACTATTAGAGCACATTTTTGTAATAAAAGAGCTATTTTGTCATATAATTATTGCAACTGCTGAGTAAGGTTTGACTGTGAGAATCTTATGGTTTTACAGTTGCCATTTGAATGGAGATATGCATCAAATATTGAACAGTTAAGCCTTAAATCTCTTCAGTGAGTCTTCTGGGAAATTTTCCAGGTGGGCTGTAAGACTAGTCATTGAATAAGATGTGCTACTGTAAGGTCTGTCTAATTTGCCTGTACTCATCTTAACTACTCATAGCTAAATAAAGTAATATTTATAGGATTATATGTGACTCAGCTTCATTATATAGGTAAGCTGCACTGAATTATGTTTTGGTTTCCATGTTATTATCTACTTAATATAGATAAGATTAAAAACCTCCATTTTTCTATTTTTACATATTGATTTGAAATGAAAGTTGGAAACTAACAATAATGTTACATTCAATTAACATGTATATAGCATGTTTTCATGACATGAAAAAGGTGCCATTTGCCTGAAAAGTTGAATTTAGGATAACAGAGTTCTTGAATCCAACTATTTTACCCTATATCCTAGTGTTTCTCTGGTTATTAATGATGGACAGCATTCCAAGTTTGGTTTCTGGAAATGCTTTGAAAGAAAAGGAGACTCACCTGACTTCTCACCCCCCCCCAAAAAAAAAAATCACATCTCTTGGGTCTACCAAAATAGTATTTGAAAAGGTATATGGAGAGTTAATAGAAGCAGGAATTTATGTAGAATTTCCGATATCTCCAGCTCCAAGACAACCAGGAGCATCTTTCTGTAATGCAGCTGAGACTTCCAAAATTTGTTTTGAGCGCTTTACTCATCCCAAGTCCAACTTTGGCCCAGTAACAAGGTTCAAATCCCCTAGAAACTGAGTAATTGTGAAAAGGGAAGCCAGTTGGAAAGGAGCATTTCTTTTGGGTTCTCAGGGATTCTTCAGCTCCCTTGATTCTAGTGCCATAACCTCTCTTTGCTCACTGGGCCTCCTCACTTTCTCCAAGATGTTGCATTTTGGTTGCCAGGCAACACTAACAAGACCAGTCCTCATCCTGCAGTTAGACATCAGCTGCTGTCATCACATTTTAAGTTATTATTACTATTTAACAAAACAATGGCCATAGCCTGTGTTGCTCACAGTGGGGGTCTCTCTCTGGAGAAAGTGCTCATGGAGATTTCCTGAGAAACTCATTTATTTTATTTTCTTAAAACAGATCACAGTTAAGCATGAAAAGGAAGGAAAAAGCCTAGGATGGGTTATAAGTAGATGTAATGTCAAATTGATGAAAACTCACTACTCAGGCAGTAGTGAGCAGATAGATAATCACTATGTGTAAATTGTACATAGGCACAGAGCAAGAAGACACTGTGTTTTTTTGTGTGTGTATGTGTGTGTATGTGTATTTGTTTGACAATCAGTAAAGCTGCTAGTGTTTTGGTGTTAGTGTGTTACTGAGTTGGAATGGCATGCAATTTTATAGCACCATACCAAAGCTTTCCATCTAAAGAAAGGAGAATGTATACTATGCCAACTGTGGAACATTATTTTAAACCTTAGAGTTGAAAATTTTCTATTTGATATAAAATCTCTTTTCAGAAAAATACTTTTTACATAGTAGATTATAAACAAAAATTTCCTAAATTGAATTGTTGATCTAATATACTTTTCCATTTGTACTTAGGACTAGAACATATAACTCAATCAATCCATCAATTGGGTAGTCCACCTGCAACTTCTGCTCCCCACCTTTTTAAAGGATCTATTTACTTTTGTCTTTATTTTTATACTAAATTTTCCTAATATAACTATTCCTTTCCTATACAACCTATTAAGAAATAGAGAAAAAGAGGCAAAAGCATCTGATATAACTATCTGAATTCCCCACTTCTATACCAAGAATAGGTATGTGATAAATCTGTTTTCTGAAATCAAGGTTGCATATTGTATTTAATATGAGGTAAGATCTTTTAATGTTTTTATTTATATTACATATAACACATGCATAATAACACAAAACATATATATGTAATAAAAACCAGATATACTATATGTCATTCCATATCTGCTTTCTTTACTTTTTGTCAGTTATCATCTTTCCTGTTTCTCTGAATTCCTCATATACCAATTTTACAGTGTACTAATATTGCCTTATAACATATAAGCTATAGCTTAAATCTGTCCATAAATTCCTTACTTGTTTATTCTGGTATGTGTAGCACCTTTTTGGCCTATTTCTTCTCTAGAGTTATACAGCCAGGATTTGGATCTGTGAGACTATAGTTTCCCCAGGCTCTGCGTTCTACTATAGCTGCTACATGCTTGTTGCGAGGAGTGAGGGTGAAAGAAAAGGAGATTTAAAAAAAAAAGAGTGAGAGAGAAAAACTCAGACCTGATTTCAATTCTTGAAGAATTTATGTTCAAGTGAGAGAAAGAAAATGAATAGCTATGAGTGAACAGAATTATTCAATTCTTACTAGAAGTTACTGACTTCTTGAACTAAAAGAATGCAAAGACAAGCAATGTAAGCAAACAAGATCAAAATAAGACTGTATAGAAAAGATAATATTTGGAGTGGTCTTGGAAAGCTGGCTGGAACTAGCTTTTGATAAATCCAACCCCTCATTTCACAGATGAAAAATTTGGAGACTATAGAGGTGAATTGTGTTGCCTAGTGTCAGAGATGGGACTGGAAACTCTGGCTTCTTATTCTTGTCTTCAAGTATCCTTACCCTGTCCCACATTGTTCAAAGGAAAAAAATCTTCAAGTATTCCCTGCCAACAACATGAGAACTAAACCAAATCTTTCATTGATCATATTTTCTTTTAAAAATCATCAGTTGCTTTGCATTGAATTGCTCTCAATTTAGACTTGGTAGCTTCTGAGGTCCCTTCCCAGTCCGAGATGCTGTGATGTGCACAATTCCTTTAAAACACAGATTTCATAAAGGAACAAAAGCTCTAGGATCTGTAGAGTGTTCTTATTTATCTAATCTATTCATCTATCTAACCCCAATCCCCAATGGTTCAGCTAATGGTGATATTAATGGTGCTCTCAGTAGAGGATTATTCATATCCCCTCCCTCTATCCTATGTGTATTCAGGGAGAGGAAGGGCACTGAGGAAGTAGGTCCCTTTAATTCTTCTGACCCCCCTGATGATATGAAATGTAAAGGCAGGCAAACCCTGAAGAAGCTGAAATTGCACTGAGTAACTCAAATATTAAAGGAGGACAACCCAGGAAGTCAGAACCACTAACAAGCATTAAAAAAATGCAAAACAAACCCTTGTATAAGATCTTGCTGACAAGTGCTATTAAATATTAATTCTATAGACCATGGAGACATCATTAAACAAACATATACACACTCGTGCTGAATGTGCACCAACCCAGGCATTTGTTTTACACACAGTTGTTGGTTCTTTGTGTTGCCTCACCAGTCAGGAGGTAATTTTTTCCTGCTTCCATTAATTGTATCACACACATCATTGACATCCTCGTTGCCTTTTGGGCTATTTGTCTTCTCTTCTCCTTTCATTTAATTGGGAAGACAATTTTAGGGGAAATGAAAGGAGCTACCTGTAGTCAGACATCCTTGTAAGAATAAAAAAGTCAGTTCCCTAATAGACATCCTTTAGATTTAACAAAACCTAGATATAAACAGGATTTAACAGTAAAATGTACCTTGTATTTGGATGGAATGGTGGAGCTGGATGGCACCTTACAGATCATTTGTCTAACTCCTTTATTTTGCAGATCACACTTTAGAGAAGGGACCTCTGATGTGGATACTAAATTTCAGTCCAGTAAAGGGTTTTAACCTGGAGCTAAACAGAACCTGAGAGAAACAAATGGAATCTCAGAGAAATAAAATGATGCACTCAAAGTCACACAAGTAGAGATCTGCAGAGGCAGAATCTGACTTCTAACCTGACTATTAATTAACCATCTGCACTTCCCTTTGCTCCATTGTTACTTACCTCTTTTCTTCTCATCCCAGCTAAATGACATTCTATATTCTCTTCTCTGTATGCTTAAAAAATCTTGTTTTTATCAAATATGTATGTGTGCATGAATATGTGTATATATCTGTATATGTGAATGTATGTATCTATGTATACATATGTATATACACATACAATGCAACATGTACACATATAACTGTAAATATACATATACAGTGCACATATGGATACACACCACAAATATACATGCCTTCTTTACCAAATATACTATTTTACCTGGCTGGTGAGCCATTCTCTATAGAGGAGATTTCAAAAGACAGAAAAAAAAATCCAGCTCTGTAAAACTATCAACACATTTGATGACTCATTATTTGCAATATTACATACCCTTAATCATTGAAAGTCTATGTGATGAAGGAAGGGAAGCATGTTTCTTTAGCTCTTCTCTAGAACAAAACTTGGTCATAATTACACAGGCATGTAGCACTTAGCTTCCCTCTCCCTTTTAAAAGTTCTTTCCATTTACATCTGTAATCATTATATGTGTAATCATTATATGTATTGTTTTGTTGGTTCTGTATCAGATCATATATATTTTCCCATGATTCTCTAAATAAATGATATTTGTCATTTCCTATGACACAGTGATATGGCATGTAATTCCTGTTAAGGAATTTCCCAGGGAATGGGCACTTACTTTGTTTACAATTCTTTGTTACTACAACAATTCTGCAGTTAGAATTTGAGTTTATAATCCCATGTGGTTTTCCCCCTAAGTTCTAACAAAATAAGACAAATGACCTCAAAATTAGACCCAACTGTTTAAATGAATGCTAATATAAAAAGAAGCAAAACAAAAAAAAAAAAAGATAGTTACTGCCCTCAAGGAGCTTACATTCTAATAAGGAAGACATCTAACTGGGAGTTGAAAGGTGGGGTTTGGTGATGGTGGTGGTGATAGCAGGGGTTCAGTAGAGCTGAGCCAGGAATCCAACTGAGGCCATCTAACTCCAGAGCCAATTTTGTTTTTGTTTTTGTTTTCCACAACATTGTAAGTCTTTTTATATACAATGCATCATAGAAAATTAAAATCTTTGCAGCTGCAGCATAGAAATTGAGAAAAAGAACTTAATCCATATATAGAGACATTTGGGGAGGGGGGGAGAGTGCCCAGTGAGACATGTTACCGAGGGGATTCCTAGATCTGGATAGACGGATTGGATAAAATAACCTGCAGGTGCTTCACAATCTAAGATTCTATAATTGTATGAGAAAGCTGTCCTTTTACAAAATAGGCAAACAATATGAGAAAATAAGAACCGGGAAGCATTTAAGTCTTATTTATTTATTTACCCATTTGTTTGTTTGTTTGTTTGTTTAAACCATACAGTACAATGATTCAGGTCATGTTTGCTTCTCCTTGGGCCTCTGAAGATCACCATTAAACGTTTGCTAAACTCCTACTGTGTGCTAGGTACTTTTCTAAGCGCTGGAGATGCAAAGAGACACAAAAGATAGTACCTGCTCTCCAGGAGTTCCAACTCTGTTGGGAGAAGTTTAGGATTCTGGATCACTCCGGAAAACAACTCTCCTTTTACCAAACGAGAGACCTAGAAAATAATTCTGAGAGGTCACAAAAGCAAGTGTTAAACCTGACTCTCCAGAGAGTGCTCTAGATTATCCAGGCTCCCTTTTCTTTGGAGGTGTTGGGAAGGCTTCGGGCATCTCGGTTAGGTGCGGGAAGGCCCTGAAGTCTCTAGGCCAGAATGGTTTGGAGGTCAGAGGCAGTTCGAGGAGGGACATGTTTCATGTTAGCCCCTCTAAGGGCGAAGAAGGAGAAAGACAAAAGGGTGAACTGAGCCTCACAGAGCCTCAGCCGCGGATGGGGCCTTGGGGTAACTCTGGACAATCAGCCACCCCCCCGCCCCCACCCCAGCCCCAAACCTCTTGTGCCTCTGAAGAGTGGCCAAGACCGGACTCCGAGAGCTAAAGCTACTGGGAGGTTTTAGGATAGGGACAGATCCGGAGGAGCCCAAAGGCATAGAGGAAGACTAGGATACGCTGTTCCGAGAGGCCCCCGCCCCGCGGCAGCGGAGCGGCCGGGCTTGTCAGCCCATAAAACATCCCTCCCCTCGGCGCCTGCCGCCCGCCGTGCCAAGGCCCTTGCCTGTGCCGTATAAAGTGCATTTACGGGCTCCCACGGAAGCTGGCTAGACGCGACCGAGGGGAAGCGGGCTGCAGGTTTTGCATACAATTACGGTGATGGCATCATTTTTTTGGAAACAAACTGTCCATAAATGTCACTGAAAATCCGAGTCTCCTTTTATTAAAACTGAAAAATGTGTATAAATGTAAATAACAAATGACTGATACAGGGATAAGAACACCAGAGCGGCTGCTGGAGCCTCTCTCTTCCTCCCTTTTTTTCCTCTCCTCCTCATGTAATTTGCATTAATAAAGAGGCTGTTCCTTGTCGGAATGTGTTTCATCCGGTTGAAAATCCCAGGGCGATCCACTAGGAAGAGCTCTGGGAGAATCCAACTGTCACAGCCGACAAGACAAATGAATCCCGGTGTCAGGAGCGTGTGGTTCAACGATGACAGATTGAGAAGAACTGTCCCCCTCTCGACAGGCGGGCTTCATTTTCAAATTAATAAATCTGAATAAAATATTTTTCCTTTCATTACGAGCGGAGCCTGTTTGACAGTTCTAGTGACAGGAGGGAGTAGCAGTGTTGATGAGAACAGTTTGCATGAATTCCACCTGGGCCTTTTCTGTTTTATTTTTACCTGCAATTTTTTCCCTGTTTGCCTCTCTCCTTAGCCTCCTCCTGCCTTTTCCCATTTCCCCCTCTTCTCCCCTCCCTTCCATTCCTTTTACCTTCTGTGTTCCGGCATCCCCCTTTCCTTTCCCTTGATTTCCCCTTGATTTTTCTTCTCCCTCAGTTTCTTAATGCTTGGCTCTCTCTCTCTCCCATTTCCTCTCTCTCCTTTCTATTCACCTGCAGGCGATTCCTCTGAATTAAAGGCCAGAGCATCATTTCATTAAAAAGAAAAGGGGGGAAAGTCCACAGCTGATTGCTGAGAACTCTTCTTTATCCTCCAAGCTGTACATCACTGGGCAATCTGTGATAACAGTTTACAAGACTCCAGGAACCCGCTAGTTTATAATTTCCCCTAAGCAAACCGACTCCCCACCACACTATCACACATACAGACAACACCCACAACGGTCCCAAGCACAGAAATCTTTATTGGAGATTTCTCTCTCTGAGCCCGAAGAATGAGATCAAGTCTACCTTTTGGAAACTGGCTATGTGAAAGCAGAGCTTAATGCTCAGGGTGACAGGCTGTTCCTCCTAAATAATTTAGGAGCATTTTCTGGGAAACAATATGTGATCATTAGAGAAATACCACTGGGGAAAGTGACTTCTTGATAACAGTGGGGATTTTGTTTTTGTGGTGGATATACAATTCAGACACAGCAAGCAACTTACAGTGTCCCATTTCCATAGCCCAAGCTCCTAAGGGTCTAAAGTAAATTAATCAACGAGTTCTGCAGTCAATAACTCTCCAATCTGCAAGCTGCAGTTTCACAGTCCTCTCTTTGAAATCTGGGAAGATGGTAAGAAAACTACCTAATCTCCTTGTATGGAAAAGCCAAGAAGAAATCGGGTGCCCATTTCACCTTATCAAGATTGTTCATTGGAAATTTATTTTAGTTTAAAGTAAATTCATTCCCTCCCTTCCCACTTTCTTTGATCCTTACCTAATCCCAAGCCTGCAATACTGTCTTAGCAGCTATATAGTATAAACCTGGTTTCTAGACCTTCATGCCCAATGTATTTTTGCTTCTCTTTCTTAAGTCTAATCTTAAAGAAAATAGAGAATTATGATGCCAATCTCATGCTTGGATAAAATGTTATATGATTCCAAAATTGTTCAATGAGATCTTTTTTTGAAACATTATCAAATTTAGTTTTTCACCTGGACTTAGCATTATACTACTAGGAAAGTGTTATCCACCTAGAAGAGAACTATATACAAAGAAGCTATATACAGAACAAAATGAAAATAATCAACTGATAAAAAACACTATTATTAAGAGGGGACAAAAAGTCTTCAATAAAACTTATTTTAAAAGTTTGCTAAAAACAAACATGGGAAAAAATAGAATAGATGGGCTTAAGATAGAAAAGTTTCTTAATTCTCCCTCTAAAGGGGGACAGTGTAATGCTCAAATTTCTCAGGTCTTAAAGTAAAAATTATGTTAATGAAGTCTACCAAATTTTCAGGTTAAGTGCATTTTAAGATATGAGAGTCACTAACATTCCCACTGAAAGTGAGTTATTACTTGAAGATTATAGTTTAAGGCTGGAGCCTAGGTCAGGGTCAGAATTTTTAGAAAGTCTTCTCTGAGGCTTTTATTGGTAGTTTTACTTATTAGGGAGAATTATTACCTTCCTCAAACTTAAGCCTATGATGATGGAGAAAAATGTTTGGAGTACAGTTTCCTTCTTTAAATTTTATGTTCTTTACTCCCAAACTTGGCTTTGTAACACCCTACAGTTTTGTAAAATTATATTCGAAAAACTTTTTTAATGTAAGATTTTTTTCTTTCTCTTTTTCTCTGATAATCAGAGCCAACAATGACACCATAATTGACAGTTACAATTCTAGCACATGAGAACCACCAGTTCTAAGTGGGCAATTGACTTATATCTACTTGTGCTTGCATTTTCTGTTCAATGAAATATCTTTTTATATTTTGTACTTAGCTGTTGCTCTGAGCAATGCTGTCAAGTATTTAAGAAACATATCACAGTTCAGAAACTTGATTCTTGTGTGACTATCAGCTTACAGAAGACTTTGGAATACTTCAATCCTCATAATAGAAAAATGAAAGATGAAGTTGTAATAAACAAAATGGATTAATTGTTTATTCCTGTCCCTTTGAAATTAATTTTTTTTAACCAGGGGATCCCCTATTGTCAAGTTCTGCACAGAACTGCCTAAAACATAATGAATATTTTTTCCTCCTAAACCCTATCCTCTTCCAACTTTTCTATTTCCATCAGAGGCACCATCATTTTTCCAGTGTTTCAGGTTCCTAACCTCAGCATTATCCTCAACTCATAATCCTCCCTCATCCCATATATTAAGTCAATTTCCAATCTTACTGTTTCTACCATAACAATATTTCTTGCATCCAATTCTTTTTCTCCACTCAAAGTTACTATCTTACGTTATGCCCTCATGGGCTTTTGACTAGATTATTGCAATGTTGTTTTATTTGTTTAGGAATTTTTTCATCATGTTCCACTCTTTTCATTTGGGGTTTTCTTGGAAAATATATTGGAGTGGTTTCCCATTCCCTTCTCCAGCTCAATTTACACCTAAGAAAATAGAGACAAACAGGATTAACTAATTTATAAATGCAAAGAACTAGTAAGTATCTCAGATTGGATTTCAGCTCAGAAAGAAGAGACTTCCTGACTCCAGACCCAGTACTCTAGCTGCAATAGTCCCTAGCTATTCTCTCTGACTTGTCTTTCCCCATCCCATCCAGAGCACGCTGTGAAAGTAATTTTCCTGACACGGAGACATAACAATGTGATTCCCCTATTGAACATACTCTAGTATCTTTCTATTACCCTAAAATTAAAAATATATAAACTAATTTACTTAACTTTTAAAGTCCTAGTTAACCTGGACTTAATCTAATTTTCTAATCCCATTGGATATTACACAATCTATTACACTCTGTGAATCTAGCCAAATCATCCTTTTTGCTATTCCTCCTTGATAATACTCAATCTCCTATCTCCATGATTTTCCACTGGTTGTCCCTCATGCCTGGAATTTATTATAACTTCCATCTACTTTACAGAGCTTTACAATTACTTTAAAATGAAGCTCAGAATGGACATATGAGCTTGATATTAAAATCATGCTTTAAAATATTTAGAAAAGAAGTAGATAATACAACTTTCATCTTTATGCATAGAAGTATTGTTAACCAACTAAAGGATAGAGGCCATTATGAAATTTGATTATATAAAACTGAAACTTTTTTATATGTAAAAAGTTAATGAAGCTAAGATAAGAAAGGAAATGGCCAAATGAGGAAACAACAATATAACAACAAAAATCTTTGTTTCCATTTTCTCTGATAAGAATTTGCTATCCAAGATATTCTGGAAGAGAGAAGGAGGCTAACAACTTTATGTAATTCTGCCTCATTTAAATCCAATTCATGCACGAGTTAAGATATCACTTTGTGACATCGGTGATCTATGAAAATAAAGGAATGAGCAACAAAGCTATACATATGTGTATACATATACACACAGTATAGATACATACAGAAGACAATTTATATATGCATATAAGTACACAATTTATGTATAGACAAACTGTATATATCTTTACATCTATCCATAATTAATTTTCTAATATATAGTCAAAGAATATGAAAAACAATCCCCCAAAAGAATTGCAAACTATTAGTAATTATATGAAAAAATGCTCTTAATCATTAATGATGATACTTTCAAATGAAAAAATACAAATTTCACATCCTGCAAATTCAAAAAGATGGGAAGTCAATGTTGGAAGTATTATTGGAAGATTGGTTTCCTAGTGCACTGTTTGTGAAATTAAATCAGTGCTACTGTTTTGGAAAGCAATTTGGAATTATGCAAATAAAGTGACTAAAATTTCTCTATAATTTGATCTAAAGATTCTATTACTAAAGTGTTATTAGGAGGTCAAACATGTCCCCCTATACAACATAATATTTATAGGATAAATATCTAGCCTATATTTACTTTTTTGTGAAAGCAAAGAATCATTAACAAAGTAGATGCTTATGGTTTCAGAAATGGTTAAACATAGTGTAAATGGGTGTTCAGCTAAATTAGTTACGTGGAATTGATGGAATTTTGTATTATAAGAAACAAATAATATGATGGATGCAGAGAAACAAGGATAACTCTTTATCAACTGATGCAGAGTAAAATAAGAAACCAAGAAAAAAATATACCTGATTAAAATTAAATTGGAAATATCAACCACCAAAAAAATTATTATCAAATATTACAAATTTAGAGGTAATAAGCAAGGCTTTTTAAAAAAAGAAGATTCCCCCACCTCCCTCATTCCACCTCTTTTTAGAGGTGGGAGATCCATCAATATGGCACACTGTATACATTTTCAGAATTTTTCGATGTATTGATCAATAATTCTGAATTTTTACTTTTCTTCTTTGTATGTGTGCATACATACATGTGTACATTGATGTGTACACATACATATATTCATATGCATATATATATATATAATTTGCCACATGGATATGTGAAATGTAGCTCTGGAAAGAGAAGGAGCAAGGATATTGAGAAACATTTGGTGATATATAAAAAAAAAATCAACCAAAATTTATTAAACAAAAAAACAAAAGGGGTTACATTTCAGATATCATCTTCTGCGTGGTGTCTAGCTTGATCCCTCCTATTTTAGAGCCCTTCTTCCCATAGTACATTGTTTTCAATTACTTTGTGTGTATGTATTCATTACATTTGTATTTATGCTGTTTACATTTTACATGTACTTGTCTTTCCTATTAGAATATAAGCTCATTGCAAGATTATTTCATTATTTATCCTCGAATTTCTAGTGCATTATGCCTGACACGTAGTAGGTATTTAATAACTACTTAATTGATTCATTGTATGTGGTTCAGTGATGCAGGAATTAACTTGTTTGGTTGTGTCATAAAATATATTTGATAGAATCATAAAAGCACTGGAAAGAACTCAGAGATCATCTAGCATAACACATGTAGTATAAGGATCTCTTTTGCAAATCCCTTAATAAGTCATCAAGCCTCTGAAATTCCTTGAGACAGCCCATTCTACTCTTGGATATCTCTAACTGTTGGGAAATATTCTTGATATCAAGCTTTAATTAGCTCTCCTCTCTACTATTTCTACCCTTTGGTCTTGATCTGTCCTCTGGAGCCAAGAAAACAAAATGGGATAGTCCTATGTACCAGTCATTACATATTCCTTAAGTTAGTATGATTCCGTAGAAGGGCATTAGAATGTGAGGTCCTTAAGAGCAGGAATTATATCTTCCATTTAAATCTGCATTATTTAGCACAGTGCCTTACCACAAAGTAAGTGCTTAATAAATGCTTCATTCATTCAGGTTAGAGGGGAGACTGGGTAAGTCCCTATCTTTACTCCACAATCTTGGCTCCACCTCCCCTCCCAATTTTCCTTCCAAAATTGGACACAAACACTTATTTCATAGAGACATTTTGAGTATTACTAAGAATGCAAGTAACTGTGAACAACTTAGTTCTGAGTGAATTCAGTTCTTAAAAATAAGGAAGCATCATGTTATTGGAGGGTCAGGGTAAGTACAGACAGTAAGTAGTGGCTCACTGAGTTAACCATCAACCTGGCACATGTTTAATCAACATTCCTCAGCATTAACATCATTGCTGACTGTGTAATGGGAGGGAGAGTGGAAGGTGAGCCACTTAACCACTACATGGGTCAGCTTTCCCATTTGGGACTGATTAAGCTTACCTTCCTGGTTCAAATAACAGATAGAGTTACAGGGGAGGTTTAGTTCCCAGATGGGCTTCAATGGGGCTGAGATCATATTATAACTGAGGCCAGCTGGGTGCAGAGAAATGGATGTTAAGCAGAAGGCTAGCCTAGCAGGGGAGATGACCATCCACCTGCCAAAGCAACCAGAGGAGACATGAAGAGGGTAAGAAAATCTACCAGGAGCTCCTTTTCCTCTCTTTCCCCTCCTCAGGAAGAAGTCACCAAAGAAAAATGGATTAGAAGGACATTCTCCAGGTATTCTATTCTAGTTTCTGGTAAGAGAGAAAGCACTCAGAAATTTAATTGCTACTAGTCTGAGAATCACTTAAGAAATATTTGGAAACTGATTGTAGAAAGGATAAGTCCAGGCTCCTGGCTATTGAGAAGAGTGAGAAAAGGGGAATAGGAGGACTGGGAACCATCCCTTCATCCCACTGCTGGTGAAGGAGGCTCAAAAAGAAAGGTAGCATTTGAGATCAAGGGAAGGTAAGAATAATGAGAAACCAGGAAAGGTGAGCCATAGCTCTGATGAAATTTGGCCCTTAGAGCAAGAAATAAATTGTTGTGGATAAAGGTTTCCAAGTCAGAGAAACCTCTGCATGTAGGACAGTTAGAGGAGATTCCTAGATCTGAACATTCTAATTACATATGTGACCCTTAGTATATGCTTTGTAAGTGTTATCCCTGGGCAAGATATGCAAAGGATTTCTACTCATAAGTAAAAAATAAATTGAAAATATGAGATTTCATCATTTTATAACAGAATTATTATTATAGATATTTGTATTGATATGTTCAGAGTTAACTTGGTTTCACTCAACTTCCTATCTTCAAATAAATGAATGAATGAATATACACACGTGCACACGTGCACACACACACACACACACACCCATATCACCAAAAAGATGGCACTCTTACTAAGTGTCTCCAGGAATGGATTCCTTGTCTGACAAATTAATTATAATAATAATAACAATAACTAAGATTTGTATAGTATCTCAAAATTTTAAAAACTTCTTATATTCCCTAATCTTATTTTATCCTTATACTAATTCTTTGAGGTAAATAGTGTAGTTATTAGTATTCCTATTTAGAAAATGGGACACAAACTCAGAGAGGGTACAAATTACCAAACATCTCACAACTGGTCATGTTATCCTGAGTCCAAGTACGATTAACTATACTAATAGTTCTCAAACTTTTTGGCCTTGATGTCCCTTTGTACTCATAAAAATTAATGCCTATGCCAAAGAAATTTTCTTTATGTGGATATATCTAATAATATATATATATATATATATATATATATTATACTGTAAGATAAAATGATAAAATTTAAAATATGTATTAATTTGTCTAAAAAGAATAATATGCATTTATTATGTGTTAACATAAATGATTTATTTTTAGAAAAATAACTATAGTTTCCAAAACAAAACAATAACAAGAAGAGTAGCAGTATTTTGTAAATTTTTGCAAATCTCTTTAAGGTCTGGCTTAATAGAAGATAGTTAGAATCACCTATGTACTCTGTATTCAATCTGTTGTGATATGTTGTTTGGGTTGAAATTTATAAAGAAAACTAAGCCTTTCCCAGATATACAGTTGGGAATGGGAGGGGTATTTTAATTAGCAAATTATATCTTACTATTCTGAAAATCATTTTCAAAGAGTCATGGACACCCCTAGAGTTTTGAAGATCATATTTTGAAAACTGCTAAAATACCTAAGATGTTTTCTGCTTTAATTTAAGCCTATTGTGTCTCTTTATTATTCTTTAGACATCCATCATAAATATATGATAATAGAGAACATACTTCATCAAAACTCTCGTGTTTAGTAATAACTGAAATATTTGTGGGTCTTTAAAAATATCATTTTCCATTCTATGTCATATAAAGGCTTGTTTTATTTTTTGAGTTCAAAATAAAATAAAAAGGTGGTTTTTTTTAAAATTTGTAGTTTTTAAAGAAGTATGTATAGTATGAGAGAAAAAGCCCTGGGTTCAGAGACAAATCATTTGGGTTTGAATCCATACTATGCTATTCAGGTTCAAAATAAGGCCTGGGCAAACTACTTTAGATGTGGAAGAATGGAGGCAAATTCAATGGTATTATCACATCGTTTTGGAAGCTCTATTACTCTGAATGTAACCAAAGAGAATCCACTGATATAATCAGGTATTTTCTTTATTTTTTTTCTTTACTTTTCTGAGAAGGTGTTGGTGTTGTCACTTACCCCAGATCACACAGCTAGTATATAGTATACCCCAGATCACACAGCTAGTAAGTGTTAAGTGTGTGAAGTCAAACTTAAGCTCAGGTCTTCTTGACTCTGGGGCCGCTACTCTATCCACTGTGCCATCAAGCTGTCCCCTTTTATATGCTTTCTTTCTTCTTTTTTTAAGCATCAGATCTTTTCAAAGGACCTTCTCATTCCTCCTCTGATTATGAACAATCTGTTGATTTATGAACCTAAGTGGAGATTGATAGGAAATTATTAATGGTAAAAAAAAAAGTCAAGAAAGTCCCAACACCAAATTTTTGGTGCTAATTATATACATATATATATATATATATATATATACATACACACACATACATACATGTACACCTATACATACCTATACACATATACATATATATGCATATACATATATAAACATATAATTATACATAGATATATACACACATATATAGAGAGAAATATATATAGGTAAACATATTACTTGATTATACTTTAAAATATATGTATATAAATATACACACACACATATATATACATGTGTACACACATATATGACTTGATTGTATTTATATATACCTATGTGTACATATAAAAATCAAGTTATATATATACATACACACACACACATATATATATGTATATATATATATATACACATAACTTGATTTTTATGGCCATTGTGCATGGAGATTTACTGAATAAAGTATTAAATATATTTAAATTTCCATGAATTCTAAGTACCACTAATTATAGTATATGTTTAAAACAGTTATTTATATATACATTATCTACATCTCCTAACATTTCAGTGAAGATTACAGAAATGGTAACAATGATCATTGGTCTAGAGTTAGAATCTTAACTAACCCTCTCATTTTATGAATGAGAAAAGTGAGGGTCTTCCTTTTAAAATGTAATCATTATCATCTGATGATTTCCATAATAACAATATTCAACAATTCAAAAATAACAAATTTGACAATGACTATGAAACAAATAACAATCAATAAAATCGATATAGCATTCAATATGTGCCAGGAATTGTGATAAGTGCTTCACAGTTATTATCTCATTTTATCTTTACAACAACATTGGGAGGTAGGTACTCTCATATATATATATATATATATATACATATATATATATATATATATATATATATATGAAGAAACTTAGGCATACAGAGGTCCAGTGTCTAATAACTAGAAAGTATCTGAGGCTAGATTTCAACTCAGAACTTCCTTACTCATACCCTGCACTCTATTTACTACACCACCTCGCTATTTGCTATATCTAGT
>JAJPUD010001143.1:468132-488463 GCA_023553655.1 Myrmecobius fasciatus
CCCTGCACTCTATTTACTACACCACCTCGCTATTTGCTATATCTAGTACCTACTTTTCAATAATTTTTTCACTATATAAACACTTGAAGCTTCTGTAACATCTACATAAGTCTTTAACTTTGTTGGTTTCTTCATTCTTAACCATGCTTTCCAATATATTCTTTTATATCTTCACCTTTTTTTTTACCCTCATCTTTCTCCACTGAAGTTGTCAAGTATCAAAGTATATGTTCATTTGAATTCGAAGATATCATCAAATCCTACATAGAATTTCTCTAGAGTTAGCTATAATTATTTTCATGGTGGTCTTTCTTGCAAATACTAACCATTAATTAGTATTTCAATATGTGATTACCAATTGTATTGTGAAATAACATTTCCCATAACCTTGGGGAGAAGGATAAAACCTACTCTTGCTAACTCCTTTATTTGCTCTCCATGGAGTATCTGTGAGCCACTGTCCCATTTAGCTTTGATGTCCTTTCTACTTTTTTTTTTTTAAATTAGGATGAGGATGTCAAGATTGATACTATTTAGGTCCTCTAGCAATATATCCAATCATTGCCCATTTGACAAGGAATCTCTCACGTTGAGATTATTAATAATCTATTAAAGTTTCTTGACTGTATGTAAAAGTGTGAGATTCCAAGTTTATTACTCTTCAAATAGCAGGTTTTTGATTGAATGATTGAATGAAATTTGAATGAATGAAAAGCCAGCTGTAGCATTGTGAAAAGCATGAGAACACCTGGATTCAATTCTGACTTTTCTGTGAAATGGAGATGATAATACTTGCACTATCGACTTTAAGAGGTTGAGCTGGAGAAATGATAAATCAAATGATAAATAAAGCATTAAGGCAGCCCAGAGTAGGCAATGTGGAGCCAATCTTGGAATTAGGAAGAACTATGCTGTCCTATTCAAGTCCTTCCTCTGCCCCATACCATCTGACTGATCCTTGGTAAATCACTTGAACTTAAACTTACCAGTCAATTTTACAAGACTATTATTACACAACAGTTGTCTATCTGCATAGAGAAAGGGAGCTTCCTCCGTGGGAATTTCCCATACCAATGAAATGTTAGATGAGGCAATCCTGTCCCCTCCTCTCTGAAAAACAGCAGCAGTCTTTCTGATCCTCAGTTTCCTCTTCTGAAAACTGTGTAAATATTTAGATTGTGAGGTGTTTGTTTCAAGTCTGTCCATGTCATATGGAATAGTTGATTCATCTATAACACATACATCACATTGAAATGTAGTTGTACATAACAGATTTGCAGTTTCATGTGCAATCATCTTTTTTATTATACTATGTTATGGAAATGCTTGTTTTAGTCCATAAAATAAAAATTAAATAAATAAAAATTAAAAGTAGAAAAATGTAGTTATATTTTATATAATAGCTCTATTTATGTAAAAATATACCTGAGTCAATTTTTAATACATTTATTGACAGTTTTGTGGATGGAGAGGCATAAATAGTCCTTATCAACAAATCAGAAAATTGAATTAGATTTTTCTTTTATGGACCCCTTTGGGCATATGCTAAAACCAATCACTCCTCAGAATAATGTGAAATGCATAAAATCAAATACCTAGAATTACAAAAGGAACAAATTACATTGAAATACAGTTATCAAAAAGTTCATAAACCCTAGGTTTACAATACTTCACCTCTGGGTCTTTTCAGGTCCTATATCCTATTTTTTAAAAATGGACTAGGATCTAATCAGTGGGTTGTAGAGTAGTAGCAATGTCAAACTCAAATAGAAATAGAGGTTACTCATTCAAAATAAGAATCCCTATGGGCCACATAGTGATTTAATTTTATAAAATGTAATATCATATATCTTTTATTGTATTTTATTTATTTTGTTGACTTTTTCCCCAATTACATTTGGGGTCTTGCTGTGCTTGGGAGTGTTGAGAGTGTTGTTGACTGGGTTTTTGATACCTATGGTGTGAAGAAAGAGAGAGAGAAAGAAAAGAAGGAAGAAAAGGAGGGAATGAAAGGAAGGAGGAAGGGAGGAAGAAAGGAAGGAAGGTCAGGAACGAAGGAAAGTCAGGAAAGAAGAAACATCAGGAAGGAAGGAAGGAAGGAAGGAAGGAAGGAAGGAAGGAAGGAAGGAAGGAAGGAAGGAAGGAAGGAAGGAAGGAAGGAAGGAAGGAAGGAAGGAAGGAAGGAAGGAAGAACAGAGAGAGTAAGGAAGGAAAGAAAGAAGGAAGAAAGAGAGAAAGAAGGAAAGAAGGCACAGATGGAGGGAGGGAAACAGGGAGAAAGAAAGAGAAAGAGAAAGTAATAAAGAAAGAAAGAACAGAGGAAGGAAGGTAGGGAGGAAAGAAGGGAACAAAGAAGGATGACAAAGAAGGAAAAAATAGTAAGTACTTACTATATGCTAAGCACTGGTAGCTCATGTTGGAAATGGACTAGCAATAAAGTGACAGCTAGCCTCAGGGTTAAGAAGACCCAAGTTCAAGTTCTGTTTCTAATACCTACTGACTGTCCACTCAGGGAAAAATCATTTAACTATTTAAGGCACCAGGCACTCTTAAACCATAAATTGTTAAGCAGAGTCCAATCTGGATTAGTAGAGGGAGTTTGTGCTCTCAGAATTCTCTATTCAGTAAAATTCATGGTGTGAAAAAAAATCAAGTTCTTCCTTAAAGAAGGAGCCTGCTGCTTGAAAATTTACAAACAGAAATCATTACTTCAAGAAAACCCAAAACAATGGCTTTTATTTTTTTTTAAGAAAAAGGAAACAACTTCCCATTTCCCCTTAATTTTATGTATAAAATTGTTCTCAAAGAAGAATGAAATATATGATCTTTGAGAAAAGGTACTTAAAAAAATTCAGGAAGCTTTGCATAATTTCTGACGTATTAAATCTTTAATGAACATATTTTAAATCACTTCATAGCTATCAGCTCCATTGCTGGCTGTAGACAGGATATGGAATTACTTTTATAGCCCATGTTTGTCTTTGGAGGAACTAGGCAGATAGAGAATAATTTTCATGTGAATAAGGCCTTGGTTCAACACTTATAGACTGGCTGACCATGGTCAAGTCAAAAACTTTCAGTGAACCAAGTTACTCCTTATGACCTTAAATTACAGAGAAATTGCCAGTTGTCATTTCTCTGAAACTGTGGAGGGAATTTAGATCCTAGGAATTCTTCAAACTAATGAAATCACAAGATAAGAGATAGTCAGTCAAAGGGACAGAGACAGACAGAAAGACAGAAACAGAGCCAAAGGGGGAGAAAAGGGAGTTTTCTTCTTACATTTTTTTGCAGAGCTTGAACTTGAAACTGAAATCTTACATCAATTAACAATCTTGCTCCAGTTGATTTCCCTTGTTCCCAAAGTAAGTATTTTCACTCATCTTGTGATTCTCCAAAATTTCTGTAAGATGGCCATAAAAGACCTTTTAGGGGATCCAATTTCCTATTATTTGGTTTTCATAAACAAAGGTCTGGAATCTGTCTCCCCCCCCCCTTTTTTGGTATGTTAAGTAAGGGCAGGGAAGTTTGTGTATTTGGTCCTTACCCAACCTACAAACTTGGAGATAGCCTCTAGGGGGTTATGGCTAAGTCATCTAGTCCCCCAGAAAGCCAATACTGTATACACCTGGAGTTGCTTGCTAAAGTCGGCAGTAAAATAAAATATCCTGTTCCCTATGGAGCCATCAAAGATAGATTACAATTGATGGCTTCTAGGGACAATTAAGCATAAAAGAATCATTGCTGATTATTAGGGAAGCACTTTGTTGGAAAAGTACTTTACCATTCTTTTTTATGAGTCTCACAATCACAGTGTGACCATGGGTAGGTCATGGATTCTCTCTTTGCCTTAGGGGAAAAAAGGATTTTAAAAAAGGCGTTGGTTTTTAACTTCACAATAATTTCTGGATATTATAATTTTCTCCTCCTTTCTTTGCTTCCAATCTTATAGCAAGGAAGCCTGTTTTCTGAGAACCCCCAGAGAAACTAGTCACCTGGGGCCTAGTCCCATTTGTGGTGAATATTTTTGGCCATAGAAACTCCTGAAAACAAAGAAAAGTAGTTAGGAAAAAATAACAGATTTAGCAACTATGTATGTGACCTTATAACCCATAAGTCTACACTTACAGTCTATAAATGTAACAGAATGTAACAGTGACTTAAAACTTGACAAACATAAGGAATTCAGAGAAACATGGGAAAGATTTGTATGAACTGATGCAGAATAAGATGTCAAAAATATTCATATTTTTCCTCCCCTGTATCACTTTTCTTCTCTGTTAAATTGAGTTAATAAGGCATGACAGTTACTTATTTTACAAGGTTATTGAGAAGATAAATGAGACTGAAATTGTGGAGGGCCTTAGAGTACAGATGCTATATAAATTGCAGGTAATATTGTGATGGCTGTAATGTATTTCTGTAGCAAATTTCTTTTATAGGATATGATGTACTTTTATTACTTCTTACAACCTGGGAAGTCAAGCAGTAATGTTCTCCCCAAATGGTAAAGTTGACCCCTAGAGTGACTAAATGGCTTACTCTTACCCTGCCCAGCAAGCAAACGGTATTAATGCAGGCCAATGATGATTAGTATTTGTAAACCTGATGGGGAACCCATTGGGACAATGCCATTATTGACCTCAACCAGTGTAACAAGAAACAACTCTCAGGTGGCAGAATTTTCCACTGTTTCTACAATGGGATTCAAACTGATATTTTTTAAAAAGTTGGATTCATGAATGTTCAAATAACTTTTTCCTCTGCTTCCTGGTTTCAACAGAAATGCCACAAAAAATGCTGACTACAAGGAATTCCTGGTCACTGAAACCAAGGAAGGTTTGAAATGTCACAAGAAATATTGGTTTCCTGGAGGTTTTGAGCCACATTTTTAACTACACAAATAACTTGGGGGTGAAAGGGAAAGGAACATGGGGAGGGAGTTGACAAGTGAGTGAAAATGCATCTTCTAAGGAACAGATTAGAGTGAAAGAGGAAAAGATGGCTTCTACATCCTCCTTCAAAAACCTTAAAATAAAATATAAAAAGGGAAAAGATCAGAAGTAGAGGAATGGAATGTAAGGAACATTCAAACTAGAGTTAGGTTGACTGGTTCTACAACTGACTCTGTCACTAATAGGCTTTATGACTTTGGAAAAATAACATAGTAATATCTCTTCATTTGAACTTTGTTCTATGTAAGTTAAGAGTCTTGGACTAAATGTTTTCTAAGGACCTTTTCTTTAAGATTCTATGATTCAGGGGCAGCTAGGTGGTGCAGTGGATAGAGCACCAGCCCTGAAGTCAGGAGGACCTGAGTTCAAATCTGATCTCAGACACTTAACATTCCCTAGCTGTGTGACCCTGGGCAAGTCACTTAACCTCAACTGCCTCAGTAAAAAGCAAAAAGAAAAAAAAAAGATTCTATGATTCAGTGATTATCAGGAGATTATCAAAAAACTGAAACTAAATCTGTTATACTCAAATGATTTGCATCCACTTACATTATGTTCAGTCATATAGAGTTTTAAGGTTTATAACATACCATATGTACACTATCTCAGTTGATCTTCACTACAATATGGTGAAGCAAATATTATCCTCCCCATTTGACAGATGAAGAACATGAGAAAATTAATTGATTTGGTCCTAGTCAGAGTTAATGTTAAAAACAGAATTCAAAACTAAATTTCATGGTAGTTTAGGTCTAGCACTTTTTTTCGTTTATTACTGATTTCTTTTATTAAAGTCATTTGTTCAGATTCATCTTTACTTGATGGTATTTAATAATTTTTTTATCATTTAATTGTTTTTCAATCATATTCAACTCTTTGTGACCCCATTTGAGGGTTTTTTTTTTTTTTAGCAAAGATACTGGAATGATTTGCCATTCCCTTCTCCAGTTCATATTACAGATAAGGAAATTGAGGCAAACAGGGTAAAGTAATTTGTCAAGGGTCACATAGTAAGTGTTTGAGGTCAGATTTGAACTTTCCAAAATGGATTTTTCTGATTCCAGGCCTAAAATTCTATCCACTGTATCACCCAGATGCCTATTTATTGGGGAGTTATATTAGTGAGATACTATGCTGGTGCTTAAAGTTCAAAGATAAATAATGCATAGACCCATCTTTCAAGAGATATCTAATTTAATTGGAGGTGGGGTGGGGTGAGAATCAAGTAGAAGTGGGATATGTATAAAGGAGAGGTCTTTATTAAGTGCTCTGAGGACTCTGAATCAGGGGAAACCATTTATACCCGAGATAGAGCAGTCCAGGATGTAAGTGACATCTCCTTCTATGAAAGGAGGGATGCAATTATGTAAGGAGTGGATCTAAGAAATAAGTAGAAGTGCATAAGGCAGGTAGCTAAGAGAGAAGGGTAAGAATTGAGGACAGAAAGTCAGCCAATTTGACCTGAATATAGAATACATGAAATGTCATTGAATATAAGTAATATCGAATAAATACAGAGTAGAACTATATTGTGGAAGGCCTTGAATGCCTGTTGTAAGTATGAATTTATATGTTATTTGATAGTTAATGAAGAACCACTGGAATTTTTTGAATAGTTGACTAACATCTTTGTGAATACTTTGATTCAGGCAGTAGGAAGGCTATGTAGGAAAGAGAATAAAGTAAGGGAAGAAATACCAGCTAGGAGGCTATTACCTTGATCTAAGTAAGAGAACATGAGCGCTTAAAGTTGAAATTATTTTGTTGTGTTATGATCTCAAGGTATATGCTCTGCAATGAAATTATTGAGTCAAGAGGCATGTTTATTTTTTATAACTACCTGTTTACTGCCAAATGGCTTCCTAAAATAACACTACTAATTTGCAATTGTACCAGAAGTGAATGAATGGACCCATTTCACCACAACCCTACCAGCATAGTTTTGTTGCTTTTAATTATTTTTGTCTCTTTGATAGCTGTGAGGTGTTCCTTCAAAGTTATTTAATTAGCATCCCTTTGATTATTAGGGAAGTTGAGCATTTTTTCAAGCAATTAGTAACAATCTGTGTTACTCTTTTGAAAACTGACTGGCTGGTCACATCCTTTGATCATTTATCCATTGTGTATTGAATGTTTTCTTTATAAATATTTAGTAATTTAGTAAATACATTGGGTAGACAACACCAGCAACTGGGGAACCAGGAAATACACAGGATGCAGGACTTTTGATCTGGGGTTCAAAAGAAATGTATTGATTGTAAGACATAGGGCCTAAGAGGGAGAATACTCCACATATCAAAGGTAGGCTTGCAAAGGCATAGATGTAGGAAAACTAATGTATGTGCATTATGCACACTTATCTGTATATATACGCATATAAATATATAAGCATATATATATTTTAAATAGACTATTTAGAATTTATTAAAAAATGTGTGCCAGTGACTATTCTAAATGATGCAATACAAAGACAAATAATAATCCCTGTTCTCAAAAAGCTTACATCTTAATAGGGCAAAAAATGTAAATATTTACACACACATGCATACCAAATGTTTTTTTTATAAATACTTAGTAATTTCTTATGTTTTAGATATTTTTAATTTTAACATTTTTCTAATCTTTTTTCTTTTAATTATGTTTTTGTTGTACAATTTAAAAATATGCAAGAATATCTAGTGTCTTTAATTCTTCCTGTTCTTTTCTATCCATCAATCAACAGTCATTTACTAAGCACCCTCTATATGTGTCAGGCACTGTGCCCAAAATAGGAATAATAAAGGTAAAAATGAAATAACACTTGCTCTCAAAAAACTTACTTTCTACCAGAAGAGATAACATATCTATTTATAAATTTATACAAAATAAATGACCAAATACATACATATAAGATATAGGGAAGTACAGCATTCTCTAGCTAATGGAGTTACAAAAAATAATAAAATGATGCTGACTGTTTCCCCTATACATTTTTGTACCATAATCTTAATTAGGTCCTGACTGCAGTGAAGTTAAATCAAGTTAAGTCAGGCACTGAGGATACAGGGAAAGGCAAAAACATAGTCCCTGGGGGAGTCAATATGGAAATGATTATGTAAGACAAGAAGCATACAGGATAAATTGAAAGTAATTTCAGTGGAAAGGCCTCAGCCTTGAGTAATAGTGGGAAAGATAATTTGCACATAGTGGGGATTTAGCTGAGACTTAAAGGAAACCTGGGAAATTAGGTGGCAGAGATATGAGTGGAGAGCATCTAATTAATTCACTCAATTATCTCTCAATTTCCTCAACTAATGGCATTTTCTCAGTACTTCTGGACTTACCTGACATCTTAAAAATAGTTAATTTCTTTCCTCTCCAATAATCTTTTCTCTCTAGGTTTTTGTGAGTCTTCCCACGCCCTTTTTTTTGCACCATTTCTCAGGTAAATCTTCATCAAAGCCACATCTGCTAATTGTGGGGTTTTTTTTTTTAGTGAATTCTCTTCTTTTCTCCATCTCCTCTCTCTCATTTAGTGATCTCATCAATTCCAATAGATTTAATTACCATCTCCATGCAGATCAGATTATTCTTAGATCTATTTATTTGTGGGTATAATTTGATCTTATTATGATAATATGAAAAAAGAAATTAGAGGTAGAAAAAGGATCATACTGGAAGAAGAGGAAAAAGGAAGTAAAATAAGGGAAATTACATTTCACAAAGAGGGAAAAGAAAATCTATTTTAATTGAGGGAAAGAAGGAAGGGGGATGAAGAGTGTGTGAATCTGACTCTCATCAGATTTGGCTCTAAGAGAGAATATCAGCCATATTTGGTATCACAAAGAAACTTGTCTCATAGGGAATTAGGAGGGATAGGGGGAAAAGAAAGGGAAACACTAATAGAAGGAAAAACAGAAGAATTAGAGGAAAGGTATAAAAAAGGGTGAGGGGCTCTAAAGGGAGAGGATTGTTTAAGGGAGGTGGTCATCAAAAGCAAAATACTGGGAAGGAGGGAAGGGGGATAGGAAAGAGAAAAGCATAATCTAGGGTAAATAAGATGGCAGGAAAAACAGAATTAGTTATTTTAACTGTGAATGTGAATGGGATGAACTCTCCCATAAAGCAGAAGCCGACAGCAGACTGGATTAAAACCCAGAATCCAAAAATATGTTGTTTACAAGAAACACATTTAAAGCATAATGATACATACAGAGTGAAGGTAAAGGGCTGAGGGAGAATATATTATGCTTCAGGTGAACAAACAAGAGCACTTGATCTCAGATCAAGTAAAAACAAAGATAGATCTAATTAAAAGAGACAAGGAAAGAAACTATATCTAACTAAAGGGTACCATAGAAAATGAAACAATATCAAATTAAATATATATGCACTAAGTGATATAGCATGGAAATTCCTAGAGAAAAAGTTCAAAGAGATGCAAGAAGAAATAGACAGCAAAACTATAATAATGGGGGATCTCAACCTTGCTCTCTCAGAACTAGATAAATCAATCCACAAAATAAATAAAAAAGAAGTTAAGGAGGTAAACAAAAAGTTAGAAAAGTTAGCTATGATAGATCTTTGGAGGAAATTAAATAGAAACAGAAAAGAGTTTACTTTTTTTTCTCAGTGGTTCATGGAACTTATACAAAAATTGGCCATGTGATAGGGCACAAAAACTTCATAATCTGTTGCAGAAAGACAGAAATAGTAAATGTATTTTTTTTCAGATCATGATGCAATAAAAATCACATCCATTATAAGGCCAGGAGAAAATAGATCAAAAAGCAATTGGAAACTAAATAATCTCATCCTAAAGAACGAATGGATGAAACAGCAAATTACAGACACAATTACTAATTTCATCCAAGAGAATGACAATAATGAGACAACATGCCAAAATTTGTGGGATGCAGCAAAAGTGGTAATAAGGGAAAATTTTATATCTCTAGATGCTTACTTGCATAAAATAGAGAAAGAGAAGATCAATGAATTGGACTTACAACTAAAAAAGCTAGAAAAACAACAAATTAAAACTCCCCAATCAAATACCAAACTTAAAATCCTAAAAAATAAAAGGAGAGATTAATAAAACTGAAAGTAAAAAAAAACTATTGAATTAATAAATAAAACTAAAAGTTGGTTTCATGGAAAAAAAACAAATAGATAAACCTCTAGTTAATTTGATCAGAATAAGGAAAGAGGAAAATCAAATTGTTAGTTTCAAAAATGAAAAGGGAGAACTTTCCACTAATGAAGAGGAAATTAGAGCAATAATTAGGAGTTACTTTGCCAAACTTTATTAAAGCCAATAAATTAGATAACTTAAGTGAAATGAGAAATATCTACAAAAATATAGATTGCCCAGATTAACAGAAGAGGAAATAAATTACTTAACTAGTATCATTTTAGAAAGAGAAATGGAACAAGCTATTAATAAACTCCCTAAGAAAAAGATCTATTTATTCAATTCTGACCTCTTTTCAGACCTCCCACTTCACATCTCCCCATGCCTTTTGGACATCTTGAACTGAAAGTCTCATAGACATCTTAAACACAACATGTCCAAAACCAAACTCATTTCCCCCTATACTCTCTCTTCTTCCTAGTTTCCCTTATACTGCCTTGGTCATCACCATTCCCCCAGTCACCCTAGCTAGCAACCTATGTACCATCCTTGATTCTCATTCTCTTTCATTTCATATATATTATATCTATTATGAAGTCCTATGATTTTTACCTTTGTATAATTTCTTATATACATCTTTACTCCCATCAACCCAGCCACCTCTTTGGTTTAGGTACTCATTACCTCACACCTAGCTATCTAGGTGGTTTCCTCCCCACTGTAGTCCATCTTCTACTCAACTCTTTCCCTAACTCAGTAAATTTCAGTGACTTTCTTTTACCTTTAGAAGAGAAAATTATTTTTTTACTTATAGATCTTCTCACAATGAGACTTTTTCCTATCTTTATAGTTTTATATTTTACTCCCTACTACATAATCCATAATACGGAGATTTTAGCCTCCCTGCAGTTTCTTGCACATGGCACTCTATTTCCAGACCTGAGCTTTTCATGGTCTGTTTCTCATTCCTAAAATGCTATTATCTACCTGTTGACTTTCCTAAAGTCTCAGCTAAAATTGTTTTCCACCAGAAACCTTTTCCAGTGCCTCTGAATGCCTGAAACACACCTAATATTCTCTCTCTCTCTCTCTCTCTCTCTCTGTCTGTCTGTCTCTATCTCTGTCTCTCTGTCTCTGTCTCTTTCTCTGTCTCATGCTCTTTTATCTCTTCTTTCTCTCTGTCTGACTTTGTGACTATCTCTGTCTCTCTCTTTTTCTTTTTCTCTAATTGTCTTTCTCTGCATCTGTCTTTCTCTCGATCTATCTCTCATTTGGATATAGTAATAATTGTTATTTATACATTGCTTTAATATTTTCAAAGCACTTTATAAATAACATTTTACTTTATCCTTGCAACAACATTGGAAATTAGGTGTTATTATTATCACACTGTGCAGATTAGGAAACTAGAGCAGAAAGAGGTTGATGGATTCACCCAAAGTCAAATACCTAAGAAATGTCTAAGATAGGATTTAAATAAGGTTTTTATTTATTCAAAGTTTAGTACTGTATCACCTCACAGCCTGGTTAACTAGGCTGTTTGTATGTTGTCTCCCTCATTGAATTGTGAGCTCCTTGAGGGTAGAGACCATGGCTTTGCTTTTTTTTTTTTTGCATCCCCATTGTTTAACACAGTTCCTGGAAGATACTAAATACTTAACAAATGTTCATTGACTTCCCTGGAGGGGGAGATGGAAGGTAACTGTAGGGAGAAGTATCTAATGACACAAAAAAGCAGTTTTCCCCCTTAAAACTTTGCATATTAGTAAAAAAATGTTCTTCCTAATTTATGTGAACTGATGCAAAGTGAAATAAGCAGAACCAGGTGAACACTGTACACAGCAACAGTAATATTGTATCAATGATTACAAGTAAAAGACAGTTACCAAAAGACAATGGTCCAAGACATTTCTAACAGCCCCATGATAAGTAGTATCCACATCCAGAAAGGGAACTAATGAACTCTGAGGGCAGATTGAATCATATTTTAAAACTTTATTTTCTTGGACTTTCTGTGGATTTTATTATGTAACATGGTTAATCTGAAATATGCTTTACATGACCATGTGAATAATTGATTGTTTGATATATTGCTTATCTTCTCAATGTACAGAGGAGTGCAAAATAGGGAAATAATTTAGAATTCAAAATTTTAAAAAAATGAATATCATTTTTAACATAAAATGGGAAATATTTGACAAAATAAATGTGTTTTTAAATTAAACTGTTCTTACTAGGTTGATGTTCTCTTAAAGGTGATTGAAGCCTCTCTTGTTTGAAAGCTGATACGGTATGAGTGGCGATGTTCTTACTCTCTAATTTGAGGAATTGAGGAATGGTAATTCTGGTTTGAAAACTCTGAGGAAAGAATTCTTTTCTTTTTTCTTCTTAAAGAACAATAACAATCACTCTTTTTGCTAATCCATTTGCACAGGCAGAGGAAGCGCTAACAAAACCACAAGCCGTATTATAGAAAGCACTGATAAGGCTGCCTGTCACCAAACAGTTAAGCCAACCAGGCAATATGTTTGGGGACTTAGACGCAGGCAAATTTGGTGGATCTAGATTGTTGTTTTAATGGGCCAAAAAATATTTAGGTAAATGAAAGTTTACCCAATTTTATTGGACTTGAAATTGACTGACTCAGTGAAGTTTTAAACATTTCTTATTAGTCATTCAAAGTAATTGATTTTTAAGTTATTTCTGTTTCTTGGCTCTCTATATAACATTTAAACTGGAAAAACAAATTTCCTTTCCATTAATTCTGCTTTTGTTGAACAAATGTCTGGAGTCTCTTTAATTATGGCAAATATCATCTTGTTTTCTAGGATTGCAGATTTACAAGGCTCCTAGCATCAGCTATTATTCCTTGGAATAGAGTTCTAACTGGGTTCCCAGATAGAATTGGAGTTACCAGTTCTGATTGGGTTCATTAACTTCAAATGTGTACCTTGGGCTGTGCTGCTCCCAATTGGAATATTCTTTATTCTCTAAATGGCACCAAGGACAACTTTCAGTTGAAAGCCAGAGGAAATTACTATGTGTGTTCCTTGTTGATCACCTAAAATAGAAACTTCCTCTAAAGATCTGAACTGGCAAAATTGATAATAATATTAATATCTGGGATTTACATTTTACTTTATGGTTAGAAAGCACTTTCTTATCTAATTTGATTTTCACAACTATACTTAAATAGAAAGCAGTTGAGAGCAAAGGTATAATCATCATATTTTGGAGTTGAAGAAACATCTTCAGAGAATCTAAGTGACTTAAAAAGCTGGGAAGGGGAGGCTGCAAGAATGACTTCTAAGGTCCACTATAGGGCACTTTCCACAGCACCTCCTTACTGCTTTGATTCATTACAGAGTTGCATAAGTTTTCTTTTTCTGAAAGATATTACAGATATGCAATTAATCAATCAATAATATTTTAGCATGAACTATGTTATAGACACTATGATGGGGATTCAAGGAGAAAAAAGTAAAACAATAGCCTCCAGGGAACATTTATTATAATAGAAGAGACAACATCTAAATGTGCACACATGCTTAAAAGGAGCTACATGGTACAGTAGATCTGAATGCAAATCCTAAGATACTCACTCTTTCTTTGACTCTGGCAAGTCATTTACACTCTCTCAGGTTCTGTAAAATGGGGATAATAAATTCATAGATTCATAGAGTTTTGTGATTATCAAATGTGAAAAACATGCATAACTGCAAACTATTCCCACAATTATATATGCAACATATGTAAAATGAATTCAAGATTGTTTTTGAAGGGAATATGCTTGCTGATGGGAGTATCTGAAAAGATATCATGTATAAGTTGATGCTTGAGTTGTGTCTTGTGATAGAAGTCAGGAGAGAATGCTTTCCAGGTATAGAGATAAATCAGTACAAAGTTATAGTGCTAGAAGATAGAGCATAGTACTGCCTGAATAGTGACTAAATCAGTATATCTACAAGACAGAGTCTATGAAGGAGAGTAAGTAATAACTTGAAAAGGCCAAGTTGTAAAGGGATTTAATTGCTAAATAGAAGAGTTTACATTTTATCCTAAAAGTACTATATTTTATACATAAAATTTCATCCTGGAAGAAATAAATGGAATTTATTGTGTGGTGTAGGCAGTGACATGGTCAGAATTGCTTTTAAGAGGATTACTTTGGTGGATAGGTGGGGAATGGATTAGAGTAGGGTGATACTAGGAGCATGGAGACCAACTAGGATGCAACTTAAGTGGTCTAGTAGAGAGATCATGAGTACCTGTACTAGCTTGGTGACTGTGTGAGTGGTGAGTAGATCCAGGGAAATAGAAATAATAAAATTTGACAACCGATTAGATATGTCAGGTGACTGGGAGTGAAATTGCATGGCTAGAAGGATGGTAGTCCCTTTGACCTTGTGAGCATTTTGTAATTTAAGAAGAGTACTACCAGGCAGTTCTAGAGAGGGATGTCAACTAACAGAATGAGAATGTCAACTGATTCTGTTTTATACCTTCTGGTATGCAAATGGCTTCATAGAAAGGATGTTTAAAAAAAAAGTATTACTTTTTTCCCTATTTACTGTTGAGGAAACTGAGACCTTGAAAGTTTAGATGATTTGTCCATCATTATGAATCAGAAGTTGGATCTGAATATGTCTTATTTGCTATTGTCTTTTTATTTCTTGCATCTTGGACAATCCTGGCCACCATAGGAGCTTACTAAATTTGCTTTGATTGAGGATTATTTCTGTGGGAAAATTGTTATCATCTACTGAGTTCCTGAGAGTTTAAATTAAGTAACCATAATCATATGACTATTGGTGAGCTTCAAGGTGAGTGTAACTAGTATTAGGTGAGTTGAAACATACATTCCTTAACCTAGGAAAGACTTAGCTGGCAATTTTAGTTGGGCAGTGCTGTATCTCACTTGACAGTTTTAACATTACTCTCTACCTCCCAGACTGTATATCAACACCAAAATAACACAGCTTTCCGATGGTACACATAATCATGCATTCTAGATTCCCATAAATTGGGTTTATTGCTTTTAAATTGAGAAGCTAACTCCTAGATCCCAGAATTCTTAGGGACAGAGCTGGAACTTTACCTTGATCCTTGGTCTAGAGGTACTAGATTTGGAACTGGAGTTAACAGTCTTATTTCAATGCCGGTACAAAGCCAATGGGGCCAGGATGGGGTGGAGGTAAGGAACTAAGTGCCCTCTCAAATCTCTTTCCTTTTAAAAATCTCTATTAATGTAACATGCTGATGCAGGGATTCTTAAGTTTTTGATGTGTGACATGCACCCTTTTGGCAATCTGCCAAAGTTTATGGGCCTCTTCTCAGGATAATATTTTTAAATGGATGAAATCAAATATATAGACTTACAAAGCAAACCAACTATACTGAAATATAATTGTTAAAATAATACATAAATAAGTTCAGAGACACTAAGTTAAGAACCCTGGTCTAGGATATTTTTTTTAAACATATGAATGATAATTGCACAAGAGAAATGTATATTTGGCATATTCTTTGAGAACTCAACTTACCCCATACCTCAGTAAATCATCAGAGTTGGGCTTTAATGGAGAAACCAATGATTAACAATTACAGCAGTCTCACCAGACTCTCCTCCTTGCCTGTAGATTTGGGGTCTCTGCATGTTATTTAGAGTATTAGTGGGTTTGGTATGATAAAAGCAAGTTTATTTAGTGGCTTTAAGGTATTTCTCCAAGATGAAAAATTAAGCAGGTCAGTGGTATGAGGAAGGCAGCAAAAAGAGGAAATGAGAGTGACATAAGAGAGACTCTGATTTCTGTATCTCCTTGCCCCAGGAATAAACAAAGCATTGAACAGCATACAAATGAAGTAATAGTAAAACATGCCAGATTCTCATCTATAGACTTGGATACAAAGTTACAGGTTTCTTCAAACCAACTCAAATCTCTGTCCCTATTGAATTCTTCACATTAGCATAGACAATAACAAAAAGAGGTATACTTCAGGAATCAGAAACCCCCTGAGCTCACAAAAGAGACTGCCTACTCATTTCTTCCATTACTACGAAGAACATACCCCAGAGCCTTTGTGTGAATAGAAAGAGAGCATTTTCCATTTTGCAATTCTCAAAACACTTAAATTTTTCTATCACTTTGTCTTTATGAGGAAAATGACGAGACCTGGGGGCTTTTGAAAACATTTGCTTCAAGACTTGAAGCAACTTTAAAACATTCAAGTGTCCTATAAATTTCTTCTCTTCTTCTGTGACCTCTAAGCCTCTTTTGTATATTAGAATTCCTTCCATTCCAAAGGAAACAAGCTGAGAAATTCAGCTAAAAGTCTAATCAAAAGGTAAAAGGCCTTCTATTCCAAAGGAATCAAGCTAAAAAATCTAGCTAAAAGTCCATATGTAAATTGCATTAGCGTAAGTGTGAACTGGGATTAGATAGGTGATGGAAGGTATGGTGTTATTCTAAGAAATCCACATATCTGATGTGATATCTATTTCTTTTTAGACACTATCTCTAGCACTTATGTTCACCCACCTGCAGAGTAGTCAACATGTATTTTTTAAGCACCTGCTACATGCCAGTTCTACTGTGCACATCATACATAATTTTTATAGTGACAAAGACTTTTCAAAGTTATTTCACATATTTTCTTGCATTTTATACTTAAAATTCCATCCATGTATCAGAACAAGAATAATTATCTTCATTTTACAATTCTACAATGAGAAACAAAAGATCATAGCTCATAGGATAGTGGTTTTAGGCTTGAAAGTGATCCTAAAGTAGGATGAGGAATCGATGATTTAGAGAGTTTAAATGACTTGGCCGAAGTCACAAAGATAATAATTAGCAGAACTGCTTTTTGAGCCACAGTTCTATATATAATCAAGCCCCTAAACTCCAATAACCTTTGTTCTAAGTATCAGCATGGACCAAGAATTCCTCAGTTGCTTCTTTCATTTGCCACTTTTCTTCATTTATATCTTCTTTCCCTACATGCCAGCCACTTGCCCAGAAAGACTGCCGTGATATGTTCTAAATATGAGGAGTTATATTCAATTCATGCACAAAGCTGTACCTTCTACTTCCATCTCTATATTTCCCCTCTGTATCATTGTCATATGATTTTTATCTCTGACCTTATCCCTGTCACCATTTCTTTGTACATTCACCCACTTGGGGGTGGGGGGTTGCATGCATAGCTTTGTTACTTATCCCCATTGTAGCTATAATTGGCCCAATGAAATGAAGGCTATCCCCTGTCTCCTTTATCTTCTGGTGCGATCACCTACAGGGAATTGCTTTTATCTCCCAATGTGAATATAATCGGCCCCAAAGTGAAGATCATATTGATTTTAAGAATCATCTATCAGAAATAGTTTTGTTTTTAGGTTCTACTCCTTATCCTTTAGCTTCATCTTGTCTCTGCCTTCATGTGTAGCCTCCTACCTATACATCTATAATATGGGCCTTGTCTCTTGATGAACATCCAAACACTTTCATATGTCTTCTTATATAGTCGTAGGCTAGATGGAGAAACTTTTTTTATCAAATTTTTATTTTTCTTACTGCATATTTACTAGAGTGATTCTCAGGAGAACTGAACTTGGTAGGGTCCTCTTATGTGACCATCATTTCCAGACATTCTCCAAACTGATATTTTTAAGGTATGGGTTTTCTTGAGTCATTTCCATTCAGGAAGTTTTATTGGCTTTCCATTTCTTCCAAGAAGAAACAAAATTTTCTTTTTGTTTTTTAAACTCTTTCATAATATGGTTCTGCTTATCTTTCCAGATTGAATACACATCATGATCTCTTAGTTGTTTCAGTTACTATTATGTTTCATTTTCCCCATCTGTGCCATTGTGAAGTCTAGCATAAATATTTGGAACACTCTATTGCTCAAATCTGTCACTTCTTAGATCTTCAGCTCAGTGTCACTTCCTTCAAGAGATCTTTTCCCATATCCCCAGTGTTCAGGGCTCACCTACCGGCACCAAAATAATCCTTCATCTTATTTTTTGTTTTTTGGTACATATCTTGTATTTTCTTATTAGGGGAACACGTTGTGTCAATCCAGCAAAATTCAAACTCTTAAGGTGGGGGCTCTCTTACTGTCTTGTTTCGTTTTAGTTTTAGTATCATAAAGGCCTCATAACATACCGAGGACATAGTATACTCTTTAAAAGATCTTTGTTGATTATGCATACCCTTATCCAAAATACATATTTAATCCTTTTTTTTGGAAATATCCTTGGGATGATTTAATTCAGTGAAATGGCATAATTACAAGTGACTTGCAATCAATACTGGAATTTTAGACTTAGGATGAAAAATTATCAGTAATCTTTTAGAAGCCCTTATCTCACAAAAAAAAACAATCTCTAAATAGGTATATTGTTTCTGCTTAAACACTTTTTTAGTAACAGGTAGCTCATTTCCTCATAAGACACCCATTCTATTATAAACAACTCTAGTTTTTAGGTATTTCTTAGTTCATGCCAAACTCCTTGTAACTTGTTACTAATCTATATAGTTAGCTGAGTATATAATTTGCTAATCTGATTTTCTAGGTCTTTCCTAAGTGATGTTGTAATAATTATTTTCTAGTATGCTCATTGATTTATCATTATGACACTAGTGTAAGCTGTGTTGTTCACTAAGACCTCTCTGGTGCCTCATCATGACATAAAGATGACTTTGGGTTTTCGAAGACACAAACTTTCACAAGTTCTGCCAGACAGAAGAGTTTTGAGTATAGAATTGCTCAGGGTGGACTATAGATCCATCACTCAGGTTCCAGTCTAGTTCAGAAAGGATCATCACTAAGGTGATGGACCTTTTCAGCTATAGCAATTCACAAAAGCTGTTTATCAATTATGACACAAAAGCTATTATAATATATAACATAAACTTCTTAAGAAAAAATCTCCAGAGCTAGATAGATGCATAAATGAAGTCTATCAAATATTTAAAGAACAATTAATCCTAATAATACATAAAAAAATTTTTTGGGGAAATAGGCAAAGAAGGAGTTTTACCAGATTATAGCACAAATATAGTGCTGATACCTAAATCAGGAAGAGTCAAAACAAACAGAGAAAGAAAATTACAGTTGAATTTTCCTAATGAAAATCAATGCAAAGTTTTAAATTAAACTATTGTCAAAGAAATTATAGCAGTATATCATAAGGATCATACACTATGACCAGGTGGAATTTATAATAGGAACACAGGGCTAGTTCAATGTTAGGAAAACTATGAACATAATTGACCATATCATTAAAAACCAAATAAATCCAAATTATGTTATTATCTCAATAAATGCAGAAAATGCCTTTGACAAAGTACAGCATCCAATTCTTTTGAAAACAAAACAAAATAAAACTAGAGAGTATAGGAATAAATGCAGCTTACCTTAAAAGATAAACAATATTTATCTAAAACCACCAGCAAGCATTATTTGTAATGGGGTAAGAGGGAAGTCTTTGCAATATAATCAGGGGTGAAACAAGTATACCAATTATCAGCTCTATTATTTAATATTATATTCAAAATCTTAGCTATAATAATAAGAGAAGAAAAAGAAATTAAAAGAATTAGTATAGTCAATGAGGAAACAAAACTATCACTCTTTGCAAATGATATGATGGCATATTTATGGAAATCTAGAGAATCAATTAAAAACAGCCTATTTGAAATTATTAACAACTTTAGCAAAGTTGCAGGATTGCGGCAGCTAGGTGGTGCAGTGGATAGAGCACCAGCTCTGAAGTCAGGAGGACCTGAGTTCAAATGTGGTCTCAGACACTTAACATTCCCTAGCTGTGTGACCCTGGGCAAGTCACTTAACCTCAAATGCCTCAGCAAAAAGCAAAGTTGCAGGATATAAAATGAACAAATTACTAGCATTTCTGCATATTACCAACAAAAGATAGAAAGAGAAATTCCATTTAAAATAATTATGAAAATATAAAATATTTGGGAATCTACCTGCTGAGACAAATCCAGGAATTATAAAACACTTTTCACACAAATAAAGTTAAATTTAAACACCTGGAAGAAGATTATTGCTTATGGGCTGACTGAGCTACTATCATAAAAATGACAATTCTGCTTAAATTTATCGATTTATTTATTCAGTGCCATACTAATTAAACTTTCTTTTTTTTTAATAAAGCTTTTTATTTGCAAAACATATGAGTGACCTTTCAACATTGACCTTTGCAAAAAAAAAAAAAACAAAAACTTTTTTTTCCCC
>JAJPUD010001144.1:0-26715 GCA_023553655.1 Myrmecobius fasciatus
AAAAAAAATCAACATTATACAAGTGTACGATCATACAACTAAACAACTTTTAAGGGCTAAGCAAAATACAACAGTATTTTCTTTTGTGGTAGTTGTCTTTAGACAACTGATGCTCACTTCATGGATAGCTGTATCACTGCTATGACATTACACTTTGTGAAAAAACTTTGACAGATGGTTGTTTTGGGAAATGTGATTATGTCCATCTATTCTAAAATAGTTAGGGTCCAAAAGTGGTTGGATAGGCCAATAAGAATGAAAGAGAGTCTAGAGGTATAGAAGAGCATTACTTTATATTGTTCTGTTGATGACGGAGTATTAGATTGGCAAAATATCCATTTATATCCTAAATTGTTAAGTTTTAAATTTTTGCTTTTTAAAATATTGCTGTTGGAAGATTATAATTTTAACCAAAACAAATGTTAACTTGAGAATTGCTTCTTTGCATTAAAAGAGATTACTATAACACAAGAGGAAAAGGTTTCTAATTGGTATGGCAAAATGTATAATTAACATAAGTACTGAATAAAAATCTACCTTAGATTCTGAGATGGACAAAAAGCCAGTATCTAAATATGAGCACAGACAAATATAATTTAAAGCCTTACAAACTAGTCCTCTAATTAGTATGCATGTATATGTCTTCATTTGTTACTACTGTTCTTGGTACCAATTCTGATCACTGCTCCAAAAGAAATTTGATGAAAAATAAAAAGTTATTTCCAGTTGGGGAGTAAATTTTTCTTTGGGATCCAATAATTTCAGTTAGGCTGTACTAACAGTCTAGAAAATGCATTTATGACCATTAGTGTGGTGGGAGAGACTGGTACATTTCCCATGGAAATGAGCGTATACTCTAGCCCCTTTCAATGGGACATAAGATTTTGGCCCCCTGTCGAGTTACACATATATTCCAACTCAATTACTGGTCCCTACAACTGAAGGAAATGTGTCAGAAATGGCTGGCAGACAGAGCCACCACTTTTGCTGGTGATAACAGGAAAGACAGGAAATTTGGTTATCTCATCTGTAAGTCCAAGAGGAGTACAGGTATTCCCAAATCAACGTATGCAAAAGAGAGAGTAAAGCTTTCTAAGGCTCTCATAGATTACCAAGGAGAAGGCTCTTCCTGACCCAGGGAGCAATCATCTTCAACATAATCCCTCAAACTACAAGGACCAATAAACCAACCAGCAGCAAGTCTTTTAATAAGGAGTCAGAACATATGCTTACCTCTGTGGAAAGTTCTCTAGGCCAAATCCTGTTATGGTAGAATACAGTTAAATGCTACTGAAAGCATTAATAAATTATGTCACCAGTGAAATGAGTGATAGTCCAGGGGACTAAAATAAATACTGCTTTCTAATCCCTAAAACCCAAAAAGTAACATCCTCTAGAATAGTCAATGTAATGATGAAGTCTTAAAAATTATCAAAATATAAACAAATAACCAATAACTCAATGATTAGGAAGAGTCAAAACATGTCTTGCACATGTTTCTTATGGAAAGGGAATGTACCTTTTGTAAATAGTATTTCATTTTTTGCAATTACATGAAAAGATAGTTTTCAACATTCATTTTTTGTAAGATTTTGAGTTTCCAATTTTTTCTTCTTCCTTTTCTCCTCTCCCCCCAAGATGACAAGAACTATGATAAAGGTTATGCACATGCAATCAAATAAACATATTTCTATATCAGTCTTGCTGTGAAAGAAGAAACAGAACAAAAGAGGAAAAAAAATAGTATCATTTGTTCTGCATTCAGACTCTACAATTGTTTCTCTGGATGTGGATAGCATTTTCCATCATAAGTCTTTTGGAATTGTCTTGGATTGTTGCATTACTGAGAAGAGGTAAGTCAATCATAGTTGATCATCATGCAATGTTTTTGTTAACCATATACAATGTTCTCCTGGTTCTGGTTACTTCACTCAGCATTAGTTTACATAAGTCTTTCCAGGTTTTTCTGAAATTGTCTACTCATTTCTTATAGCACAATAGTATTTCCTTACAATCATAAACTTGTTCAGTCATCTCTCAGTTGAATGGTAGTTGTCCTTCATTCTTGAATAGGACCAAAATGATATCATTGTCTTAGTCAAGTTAGTGTGTCTAAATGATTGATCAAACAAATCAGATCAGATAAATAACAGGGACAACATAAGTAGTTTTGATTATGTGAAACTGAAAAGTTTTTACAGAAATAAAATCACTACATCCAGGATAAGAAAGGAAGTGCTCAAATGAGGGAAAAATACTTTGCATAATATTTCTCAGATGAGATATCCAAGTGGTTAAAGGATGTGAACAGTTCTCAAAAGAATGTAAACTATTACTATCAATATGAAAAAATATTCCAATTTGGGACACAGCTAGGTGGTGCAGTAGATAGAGCACCAGCCCTGAAGTCAGGAGGACCTGAGTTCAAATGTGATCTCAGACATTTAACATTACCTAGCTGTGTGACCCTGGGCAAGTCACTTAACCCCAATTGCCTCAGCAAAAAAATATGTATGTGTGTATATATATATATATACATATATATATATATATTCCAATTCACTGATAAGAGAAATGACAATTAAAATGAAGTAAAAATAAAGAAAATAATAATTGAGATGATCATTGTTCTTTGTTATAGAAGAGAACCCTGACATCAGGGAGGTGATGCCATGACATACAAGTGAATTGAATTTAAGTGAAGGAGGGCTGGGCAAGGTCACCTGCCTCACTTGTCCCTCCAGAGCCATCTGGGTCCAGTGACAACAACAACTGCAAGAAGTTGAGATGATTACAACAATGTAAATATATGACATACAAAACAACGGAAAGAAATTATTTTTTTGGTACATGTAAGTCCTTTTTGTATTATTGGCTCAAAGGGCATACAGTTTGGTTGCCTTTTTGGCATACTTCCAACTTGATTTCAAGAATGGCTGGATCAGTTCACAACTCCACTAACAATGCATTAGTGTCCCAATTTTCCCATATCCTCTCCAATATTCATGACTTTCCTTTTTTGTCATATTAACTAACCCAATGTGTAAGGCGGTATCTAAGAATTGTTTTGAGATGCATTTCCCTAATCAAAAGCGATTAAGAGCACTTATTCATATGCCTATAGATAGCTTTGATTTCATCTCAAAACTGACCATATCCTTTGACTATCAGTTGGAGGATGGCTTATACTCCTATAAATTTGATTTGGTTCTCTCTATATAAATCATGGACCCATTTTGGTTTTATCATGATACATGGTGGGAGATGTTGTTCTACATCTCATTTGTGTCCTACTGTTTTCCAATTGTCAAATAGTGAGTTCTTACCCCAAATGCTGGGGTCTTTTGGTTTATCAAACACTACATTACAGTGGTCACTGACTGCTGTGTCTTTTGTACCAAGTCTATGACATTGATCTACCACTCTAGTTCTTGGACAGTAGCAGATAGTGTTGATGACTGCTGCTTTATAATATAGTTTGAGATGTGATATTGCTAGACTATTTTCCTTTCTATTTTTTCCAGTAATTTTCTTAGTATTGACCTTTTGTTCTTCTAGATGAATTCTATTATTATTTTTAAACTCTATGGTACTGAATAAGTAAATTGGCTCAGGTAAGACTGTCATTTTTCTTATACTGGCTTGGCCTACCTATGAGCAATTAGTATCTTTCCAATTTTGTGTGAAGTCTTATGTAATTCTGTTCATATAGTTCCTGGATTTGTCTTGACAGGTAGACTACAACATATTGTATGCTGCTTACTGTTATTTAAAATGGAATTTCTTTCTATCTCTTGTCACTGGGTTTTGTTAGTCATATAAAAATGCTGATTTATGTGGGTTTATCTAATATCCTGCAATTTTGCTAAAGTTAATTAATTTTTAATTAATTTAATTAATGCTTCACCCCTAATCTTACTGGGAAAGTTTCTAGTTTACTCCCAGTATAGATAATGCTTGCTGATAGTTTGATAGATATTGCTTATCATTTTAAGGAAAGCTCCATTTATTCCTGTGCTCTCTAGTGTTTTTAATAAGAATGGAACTATATTTTATCAAAAGTTTTTTCAGCAACTATTGAGATAATCATATGATTTCTGTTGGTTTTGTTATTAAGTATGTTGATAGTTTTCCTAAATTTTTACTTTGATATTCATTAGGAAAACTGAGCCATAATTTACCTTTTCAAACTTAGTTTTTCCTGATTTAGGTTTCAGCACCATATTTGTATCATACAAGGAGTTTGGTAGTATTCTTTCTTCGCCTATTTTTCCAAATAGTTTTGATTGTTCTTTAAATATCTGAAAGAATTCACTCATGAATCCATTTGGCCCTGAGAATTTTTTTCCTAGCGAGTTCATTAATGGCTTATTCAACTTCTTTTTCTAAGATAGGTTTATTTAGGGTTTCTATTTCCTGCTTGAATAATCTAGTTAATTTGCCATTGTAAAGTCATCAATTTTGCTCAGATTGTCAGATTTATTGACATATATAATTGGGCATATTTCCTATAAGCAATCAATGCTTTAAATTCTTCATTGGTAATGATGCTGGATATTTAATGATTTTCTTTTTTTAAAGAATCAAATTAACCAATGGTTATCTATCTTACTGATTTTTTCCATAAAATTAGCTAGTTCCTAAATTTCTTTTATCATTGCTTATTATTATCAACAGCTTTTTTTTTTCATTGTTACTGTTTGTCTTTACTTTCAGTATTAATACTTTGATTTTCAAGATTTCCAATTTGGTGCTTAATTGGAGATTTTTAACCTGTACTGAAGCACATGGAGATCTGCTTGCTGGAGGATGCCTTGTTGCCCAAGGCTACACCAAAGCACATGGTGGATCCTAGAACTGAAGTCTACTAGCTCCCTGATTGGACAAAAGCATGTGGGGGGGGGTTCAAGTATTGGCATTCACCCATTCAACCATACTGGGATTCAGAATCTCTTGACAGTTTGCTGAGATGAAGTTTGCTGCCAGCTCTTTTTGAAGCTTCCTGCCCCAGACTGTGCTCCTCACTGAGTGAGATGGACCCCTTCTTCAAATTTTCCAAGTTTCCTGGGTTAAAAGATTGTTTCATCTGACCTCCTTGCTGGTTCTGCTATTTCACAAGTTGTCTTGAGACATTATTTTATGATTCCTGACAAAGTTACAGCAATTCACTGCTTACTCTGCCATTTTGGTTCCTAGAAGAGGGGCTCATCTTTTAATGGAAGAAGATACATTGAAAATAACTAGGTTTGTGTAAATTATATACAGAATAGGTAAAAGGTAATCTCAAGAGAGGTATACATTCAAAAATCCTTTGGTCACAATAAAATATTTATTACCTTTGCAAGTCCTATATAAGCATAAAGAGTAGGCCCAACTAATATTTACCCAGACTTTTACACTTCTGTCATTATAGTGATCTCATCAATATTAGCGTTTCCTTTCTGTATAGTACAACAAAAGCAATCCCAAAAGGAAAATGAAAGGAAATCTGTTGGGCTGTAATGATTTAAATGTTTCCATATGAGAATATCTGACTTCATGTTAAAAAACACCCTACCTTAACCCCATTTGAGTTAAAAAATAGATCCTAACTTTTTTGAATTTGACAGATAAAGGATCAATTTAAAAGTTCCAGAAATACGCTTTCTAGTTCCATAACACTCTTTTCTCTACCTTTCCCTCACCCTCATCCCCAAGCTGTTAATGGCACTTTATTCTCCAGGCAGGTATTCTACCACTTTGGGACTGCTCTCTCTATCTATCATTTCTAACAACAAATGCATTTAAAGCTAAGGACTTGGCTTTTCACTTTCTATATCTGTTATACTGACAACTTTTAACATGGTTATTCAGTTTCCAAGGTCACAGACACTCAGAATCGTCTCTGTACTGTTAATGTTTTTTGAGTCTGTCTCTGACTCTCCTGTCTGCTTCTTAAGAAGCAGGGATGATTTCGTCTTCATACCTTGCACACAGAAAGTAGAAAATAAGTATTTTCTGAATTTACCAACTAAAACTGAAGTTTAGATATCTTTTTACTGGGACTTAACACTGGCTTTTCTGTAGACCTCCTTCTTTCTGATTTCCCTGCTTGATGTTACATCCCCTTCTGGATATTTCTTTGCCCAAGGTTTTTCATGAGATCTTTGTTATGGATTTTGTCTGCCCATGTGACTGAATTAGTCTCTTCTGCATTAGCATTGTCTATGTCCTATCTCCTTTTTATGATGTACCTCACAGCACTCTTCTAAACCCTCTTCTCTCTCTACACTTTCTTGGTGATCTCAATAGCGCCAATGGATTCAACACTCATATCTATGCACTTGATCTATATATTCAGTGCTCCTCTTTGCTCAACTCCATTCTCATATTTCCAAATGTTTGTTGGACATTTTCACTAAATCTCTGATGGACATTTTAAAAATATATTCAAAGAGTGACTGTGACTAAATCTACCCTTTCTAATTTCCTTATTTCTGTGAACGGAACTACCATCCTAGTCACTTCAGTTTCACAGCCTAGGAATTTCTCTTTCCCATATCCAATCAGTAGTCAACATTCTCCACACCTGTCCCTTGTTCCTTACAGCCATCTCCTTATCACTGTTGGCCTGAACTACTGTAACTGTCATTTAAATGATCTTTCTGCCTCCTTCCAATTCTCTCCTCTCTCCAATCTGTCCTCTACATAGATGGCAAAACAGGTCCTAAGACACACTAACCTTGTTACTCCCTATCTTAATAAATGTCAGTGGCTCCCTATTGCCTCTACTTTGTCTTATTAATCTCACCTTTGATTTTCAGGATTTCCAATTTAGTGCTCAATTAGGGATTTTTAATTTTTTACAAGTTTTTTTTTTAGCTGCATGCCTAATTCATTGATCTGCTATTTTTCCATTTTATTGATGTAAGAATTTGGAGAAATAAATATTCCTCTAAGTACTGATCTGGCTGCAGCCCATAAGTTTTATCTCATTGTTGTCATTCTCTTTAATGAAATTTGTGGGGTTTTTTTCTATGATTTGTTCTTTGACACCACTTATTCTTTAGGATTAGTTTACTTAGTTTCCAATTAATTTTTAATCTATTTCTCCACTGTCCTTTGTTGAATATAATTTTATTACAATACGATCTGAAAAAATAATACATTTAATATTTGTCTTACATCTGATTTTGAGATTTTTATGGCCAATTGCATGGTCTATTTTTATGTAGGTGTTACATAACTGGTGAAAAAGGTATATTCCTTTCTGTTCCCATTCATTTTTCACTAAATACCTATCTTTTCTAATATTCTATTTACCAACGTAGTTTCTTTCTTGTTTACTTTTTGGTTTGATTTATTGAGTTGAGAGATGGGATAACTGAGATCCCTCACTAGTAAATTTTGCTGTCTGTTTATTTTCTCCATTTCTTAACTTTGTTAAGAATTTGGATGCTAAGCCATTTAGTGCATATACGTGTAGTATTGATATTGCTTCTAAATTATCTATTTTAGTTTTTAGCAAGATGAACTTCCCTTCCTTATCTCTTTTAATTGGGTCCATTTTTGCTTTTTCTTCGTCTGAGATCAGGATTGCTACCCCGCTTTTTTTTTTTTTAAATTTCAGCTGAAGCACAATAGATTCTGTTCCACCTACTGCCTTCTGTAATAAAATATGAATTTCATCAAGGTATGCATTTTTATTTCTCTAATATAATTTAAGCTCCGTGTGGGTTAAAACCTGTTTCATTTTTGTTTTTGTATATTCAGGATACATATGCACTTAGCAGCACATAGCTATTGTCTAACAAATGCTTGCTGAATTCAATTGCCACTGATACCATCCTTATTCAGCTCATCAGTACCTTATCACTTACATTATTTCATTCTTCTAGCTTCCTCACTGGATTCTTTCCAAAAATTAAACTGTAAGCTTCTCAGATTTGAGGACATCTATAAATTGACATAGTTGGCCAAACCAGATAATGTCTTAGGTTCCAACTCTAAAATTCTAGGATTTAAAACCTTCTATTTCTTTTATATCAAGCAGAGAACTTCAAAAAGTACTCAATATATTACAGCTACTTAACAAATATTTGTTGATTTGAAAATCACAAGATCTGTTTCAATCAGTAAGATATAACTAACACAGATACCATAAAAATAGAACCCTGAGTATAAAATATAAGGTAATAACAATAAAATTCAAAACTAAAGAGAATAATAATAATAATAAAAAAGAAATAGCTCCTATGGTCAGTAGGATTAATACCATTCAAACCCCCACAACCCTGTGACTTTAACTGGCACCTTCCAAAAATGATGAGCCATTTCTTTTGACCCAACTCCCTCACACTTATTCACAACTAACTGTGACTAAATGATTTCCTAAAGCCCTAAATTCAAAGACCTGGTTTGCTGCCAGAGGACAAAGACAGTATTCTATAGAATGCCTCCCTCTGATCACCATATGCCAACTTTAAGGACATTTTCCAAAGAAACTTCCAAATTTTAGAGGAAGACCCTCTAAAATTAACTATATCACTGGCTTTTGAAGAAATCTTGTCAAGAAATGGGAAACTGGTATATAGAATCATGGTACCATCTCCAGAAAAAAATGAAAACTGACATGATAGGAAGCAAAGAAGTTTCTGTGTATAAAAAGTGAATTCAGAATACTTACTTAGAAGATAGATATAGCATATGTGTCCATTTAAAAATAGTTTTAAAAGCAATGAGAAAAACTATACCACCCTGTGGAAAGAAAAGCAAATGCAAAAAGAGCACCTAAAACTATATTCTTGGTCCTGCAGACAAGGATTTCTGTTTCTTTCAATACCATGACTTCAGATGATTTATTTTCACTTGAAAATTTTCATATAATTAAAAAAATATGTTATATTAGAAAAAATAAGGGTAAGAAAATCCACTCAATTCTAAACTATAAACTCCTGACCTTAGAACTCATTGGCTAGGGAAATTGCAAAACAGATGGGCTGCATTCCAGTTGAAACACAAGCTGAACTCTGGATCAAATAAGCCGCTGTGCTAGATCACTTCATTCTAAACTGATGTCAAAATGTATTTGTGTAGCCCACTAAAGTATGAAGAAAGTAGGCTTGTATGAAAAACACACACGCTCCCACTTTAAAATTTAGTAAATAAGGAATGTGGAATGATAAATTGAGGTTAAACATAATTATATTGTTCTTATTCAAAATCACTTAAATAAAATATCCATAAACCTCTCTATCTGTGCTTACTTATAAACACTATTATGAAGAAACCAACAGATACAGTATATTTTTGTTTATTTATCAAAAGTTATTATTTACAAAAATATTTGCAACCAATTTCTCCTTCAACTGTCATAGAGATGGTGCTGATAGTTCTATAATCAAATATTACTTATATAATTTAAGATGACAAAAACAATTTAAATATTACTACTATTAATAATTTTCTTAATGTCTTGAGAAAATGAGGCAACATTGCTTTCATTTTCTCCCCAGACAATGACTAATGACATGCTTCTTACAATAGTGACTTTTGTTTTCTGATATAGTCAATTACCACATACCTTCAAAAGTAAGCATCGGTTCAAAGATATTAATAAAAATTAAAGGGACTATCAATCAGTAATATTTCTAAGAGTATATTATTGAAAATAAGAGAAAACATGATATTCTATAGCTAGCTCTAAGGTTGATTATGAACTTAGTTTTATTCAATGAATATATTCCTTAAAAATTATACTTATGACATTAAGAATAATATTATGCAACCTTGTTAGAATGTGTCATTGGATTATTCAGGAGGTCCTCTTATAATGAGATCTTATAGAAATTTGAAGAATTCAATTTTCTTAAACTGAATCCAGGACAGGAAGAATTTCATAGTGTTAAAGGAAGATTTCAATGTAGAAGCAAATTTTTCATTAGTCCATGTCAAATAATTCTAAGCTCTGAAATTATTACATACATACATACATACATACATACATACATACATACATATATAAGTTATTCTTAATAACAAACCCTGTCATTTTGGACTACAGAAAATACATAAAACAGAATTTATACTTAACCATAGAGTTTTCTTCCAAATAAAAATTAGACTCTAGAGACTGGATTTCCACTCTCTGTTTTATCAATTCAGATGTAGTAGTTATGCATAACTAATGATAGTTATGCAAAGCTCTTTCTATTTGAATGCTACCATCTATTACAAAACAAAGAGGATGTTATTAATATTAACTATGACTTTTAGGATAGTACATCTATTTTGAAGTGATATTAGATTGGAATTTAGGATACGATTACCCAGTAAGGACATTTTTTCACCTATTTGTAAATCACCATTAAACTGATTAAAATGCTACACGGCTCCAAATCAATATATTTTTTGTCAACTTTTGTTTTTGAATAGTTGGCCAAAGATGGTGAACTGCCTCATATATGACATAAGTCCTTCCCCTAAAAATTCTGGAATGTTATTACCCAATTTATCACCTTTCTAAAAATAATAGCAGCTCCTTACAATATTACCACAGAATAGATTACTATGAAACAGACATAGTGATAGCACTGATTTGAAAACAAATGACTTTAAAATAACATGACAGATACAAAAACAGAGAAGAACAAAAAAAAAGATTTCTAAGAATGGCTTATTTTGCTTACATAAGTAAACCATTAAAATCCAAATGTTTAAGAAAAGGGATGAATATTTTTAACATCCTTTTTTTTACATTTTAAAAAACATATAAGGAAGATTAAAATTATAGTATATCATATTCTGTGGACTTCAAGAAAGAACCAATACTAGAGCATTGCCTCACAGTGAGGTATATGGGATAATTTATAACAAATTCTTTTTGAGGAAGGTCTCGGGATAAAACACATCTTACAAAGTTCTTTATATATTTGAGATATGAGACATTTACTTGAGAAACTGTCTATGAAAAATATCCCCCAAATAAGTGGCAAAACTTGGGCCACCTTATATTGGGCTCTACAGCTAATAGTGCAGTTGCAAGTTTCTAGCATACTAAATTAAGAATCAATATTATAAAAAACTATACAAAATTAAATAATAACAAGAAAAACATATTTGAAAAAACTAAAAAAAAAATAACATTCCTACTTCAATATTATTCACTGACTGTGCTCAAATAGTCAGTGCTAGCATGATGCTGTTTCATAAAGTCCTTTGGAATAATTGTTCAGACAAGAAGAGCCATGAGGTGAATAAACAATGTAGAAGCGTGTCAAGTAGTCACATCAATTAATCTAAACCTTAATATTTCCTGAATTTGGTTGAAAAAGAATTCTGACATGAAAAAAGCAAAAATCTAAAGGATTAGTTAAGTTTCTTACCCATGTGGTTCCAGATTTTATAAAATTAAGAAAGTAAAAATGAAAGTTCAAAATTGTGTTTTAATACTAGTAAGACCAGAATTTAAGAATACCTTGGAGAACCAAAAAGTTGTCAATATTTATTTATCAACAAGGTTAATTAAAAAAAAAAGAAAAAATTCATTTCAGAGTAAAATGATAACAAAAATACTATGCCAATTAATGTACCTGGTCATTTTAGTTAATTAATCTATTAAAATTTAGTGCAATTATTTTTTGAAATTAAACATTATTATAAGGAGAAGTGTTGAACAATCATCTCTGCTGACAGAGGATGTGGTATATATATGTATGTATTGTAGACTGCAGGAAAACTGAGCATATCTTGATGTTTGTTCAAATTGAGATTTACCCCTAAAATTGTATCAATTATGCAACATTGTCTTGCATGTGAGACATGGCATAAAAGATAAACATACTCTTGAAAATATATAAAAAGAAAAAGAGCTGCAATTTGTAGAGGAGAATACCCCCAAAAGATCAGAAATCCACTAAAATAGTTAAATGTTAAAAAGAACTGTTTAGCAACATTTAGTAAATCCCTGGAGAACAACAGCAGGGAAAATACAAAATACACCTCCCCATATGTAGCAGCTTGTTTGGAGTCAGAAAATCTAGGGCTTGAGTACCTAACTCTATTTACTTAGCTAGAGAAACTCCAACAGTTCATTTAACTTCTCCAACCCTCATTTCCTGTATTCTAAATGGACAGGATGAAACTAGAGGATCTTTAAGGTCCTTTACAACTTAAACATTTTCTTACTAAATGTGAACATCTCTACATCTACATGTGAGATTACTTTGGAGATTTTCATTATAGTCACTTGGTAAGATTAAAAGTATCCTTGCCTAAAGCCTTGATGGTCCAATAAGATTAAATAGTACCTATGGACTTAACATTTAAAAGGGACAAACAAATCTGTCAAATCTCTCAAATGAAATAAGCATAGGCAGAGTCCAAGGTGAGAGAGGGCATATGCAGAAAAACTATTCAAGGGTCCATGGTGGAGCTGAAGACCCTATCTACACAGTCATTGAGGTTGGAACTTTTCCATCAGTGAATGACAGCCATGGACAAATGGGGATGGAACCTTCTGACATCAGAGATGGACTCTATGAAGAGGTATGTCTGATTGGAAAAATCTAGAGGAAGAACCAAACATCAGAGGAACTGGAAATTCCTCAATCAAGATGCTTGGAGTAAAATAGGAACAACTTCAGAGTTGGAGAATCAACAAAGGACACGACAATGTATTACCATTCCTATTAATTTTTGTAAAGCAACCATATTGGAGAGCAAAAGTCAATTTTCTCTTTTTTACCGCAAGACTTATCTCACCTCACATGGGTGATATTTTAAGTTTAGAAAATTATGTATGTGTGTGTGTGTGTGTGTGTGTGTGTGTGTGTGTGTGTGTGTCTTCGTGGAGGTATCGCTTGTTTGTATCAACCTTAGGGATGAGGAATTCACTGAAAAGGAAAGAATTCGATTGTTAATTAGCTCTAGCACAAGTCTTTAATGTTTTGCATCTTCTGTGTAGGAAGGAATAAAGGCTGCCCAATATACAATAATATTGTCAGAATTGTAATTGGTGGAAGGCTGAGTCCTATTAACATTTTTGTAACTACTTACCATGACTCAAGTTCTGAGATTCCCAGAAAAAAAATGCTGGAAAGAGTATAAACAAGAGTGACCCATGAAAGGCCTCTCAACATTCAGACGTGTGCCCCTGTCCCTACTTTTCTTTAGTTGCTATCCCTGGTACCAAGAGATTCTCTAAAGAGTTGGGTGGAGGCTTCACTCCTGAACCTACAGTTCCAAATTTTCTGTGTATGGTCCTTTCAGTTCTGGTTATCTGTCTACATTGAGGTCAATTCAGCTACTTTCCCAGCTTGCTGAATCTCTTTTAAGGATTAAGTTCAATGCTGTGATTCTACTATTTGACTAATAAGTCTTATCTCAACTAGTCTATGTGCTAATAAGTACCAAAGATCATGGTACTCTTTATACACCATGTGTTCAAAATTAAGATAAATATCCAAGACTAGAGCAAAGGCCTCATTTTTTAGCCATATTGTGTTAATTGAGCTATTCTTCTTCATTCACCTTGTCAGGGAAAGATGTCTGTATATTATAGGGTTAAAATCTTCTATGTTAAAGCATATGTTTAGGCAGAGCCAACATAGCCAATAGAAGTCAGGAAGCTGTCTGAGCTCTCCCCAGTTTCCCTCAGAAGCAATTGGAAATCAAGTCTCTGACCAGTTTCTGTAATGACAGAATCTAGAAAGAGATCAAATGAAAGTTTCCAGTTCAAGATGGCTTAGAAGGACTTCAAAAAAGGCCACTCTCAATTGGATGAAAAAGGAGTACAGCCCAGCTTCGAGGGTCTCTAGGCAATCTACTAAGGTGTTAGCCATAGCACAGATCAGTAATCAAGACTCCTAAGTTCTGACTCAACAATACAACAGACCAGTGCTGAAGCCTCTAGTCCCAAACCAGAAATCAAATTGCCAGTTATGCAAACCAGGCAACAACAGGCATGACTAGGTCAGGCTACCTCAGCTCTGTGAGCAAATCACTAAACACCATAGGCCCCAGTACTCAAAGCCAAGGCTCAAAATGCCCCAAAACTCAAAGCTGAACAGTAAGTTTGGGACAGCATCCCCTATATCCTAGTATCAGAGCTCAAAATCAAAAGCCACAAAGTAGGCAAAAAAAAGAAAGAAAGAAAGAAAAAGAAAAAAAAAGACAGAAAATGAACAAGAAACAAAAAGAAGCTTGACTATAGAAAGCTACTACAGTGATAGGGATGATCAAACCACCAACCTAGAAAAGAAAAACATACCTATTAGCAAAACCTCAAAGGGGGATAGGATAAGAAAGGTAGAAAAAATGGGAAAATAAATGAGAGGTATACAAAAGAGTTAATAGCTTAGAAAAAGGACAAATATTGACTAAAGGAACAAATTCCTTAAAAAATACAATTTGCCAAAAGCAAAAGAAAAAAAAATTCCATGGAAGAAAGCAACACCTTTAACAATAGAATTAGCCAAAAGGAAAAACAGGTAAAAAAAAAAAAACAAACTGAAGAAGAAATTGAGCAAATGAAAACTAACAACTGTATGAAACAATAAGACTCAGTCAAATAAAATTTTAAAAACTGAAAAAATATAAGATACCTCATTGGAAAACAACTGACATGGAAAATAAATCCAGAAGAGATAAGATAAGCATTATTAAATTCTCTGAAAGCCACGATAAAAAAAACATTCAGTTCAAGAATCATCAAAGAAAACTGCCTTGATATCCTAGAACCAGAAGACAAAATAATCATTGAAAGAATCTGAAAAATAATACACAAGAAAAATTCCAATAAATATTGTAGATAAATTCCAGAATTATAGGGATAGGGAGAAAATATTATAAGTAGCAAGAAAGAAACAAAGTATCAAGGAGCCACAGTCAGGATTACCAAGGATTTAGCAACATCTACATTAAAGGATTGAGGGGTCTTGAATATGATATTCAGAAGGGCAAAGAAGCTTATATTATAGTGAAAAATCAACAATTTTTTTCAGAGGAAGGGTGGACATTCACTGAAAAGATGAAAAGATCAGAAATAAACAGAAAATGTATTCTTCAAATACAAGGCTCAAGAAAAGCAAAAGAGTTAAACAGGAAAGACAAAAATGTCTTTTAAAGGTTAAACTGTTTACATCCCTACATAGGAAGATGATACTTTTAACTCTTGAGGACTCTATCTTCATGACAGTTAGAAGGATCATATATAGATAGAGAGTATGGGTATAAGTTGACTTTGATGCGATGATATTAAAAAGACATTAAGGGATAGGAAAAAGATTATACTGGAAGAAGAGGAAAGGGGAGGTAAAGCAGAATAAATTAGATCACATAAAGAGTTACAAAAGATTTATTACAGTAACCAGAAAGAAAATAAGGGATGAACATTATTTGAAACTTAATTGGCTATTAGTTATAGAAATTGATCTTATCCTTTTGGAAATTAGGAGAAGAAAGGAGAATGAAAAGAGAGGTCTGAATAGAAGGAAGGATACAAGCAGTAGGGGAAGGGGGACAGAGAAAGAAGGAAGGGTGATAAAAGAGAGTTCAGAGTGAGGGAGGGGATGGTGAGAAGCAAAATACTAGTAAGGAAGGACAGTTGATAAGAGAAAAAAGTATAAACAGGGGACAAAATAGGATGAGGGAAATACACAGCTTGTAACCATAACTATGAATGTGAATAGGATAAATTCTCCCATAAAACAGAAGTAGATAGCAGAGTGGATTAAAAACCACTCCTACAATATGTTGTTTATAAGAAATACATTTGAAGCAGAGAGATATGCACAGAGAAGGATAAAAGGCTAGAACAGAATATATTATGCTTCAGCTGAAATTAAAAAAAAAAAAAAAGCAGAAAGCAATCCAGGTAAAGCAAAAGCAAAACCAGATCTAATTAAAAGAGATAAGGAAGGAAATTACATCTTGCTAAAAGGTACCATACACAATAAAGTAATATCAATACTATTCATATATGCACCAAGTGGTATAGCATCCAATTCTTAGAGAAGTTAAGTCAGTTACAGGAAGAGAGAGAAAAACTATTTTAATGGGAGATCTCAACCTTTCTTTCACTCTCAGAATAAGATAAATCTAATTACAAGAAAGAAGTTAAGGAGATAAACAGAATTTTAGAAAATTTAGATATGGTAGACTTCTGGAGAAAAATGAAGAGAGAGAAAGGAATATATATATACCTTTTCCTCAGCAATATATGGAACCTTCACAAAAATTGACCATGTATTAGAGCATGGAAAACTCACGATCAAATGCATAAAGGCAGAAATATTAAATGCAGCCTTTTCAGATCATGATGCAATAAAAGGCCATATAAAGAGAGACTAAAAACAAAATGGAAATTAAATCATCTAATCCTAAAGAATATGTGGATCAAACAATGAATAGAAATAGTAAATAATTTCATCCAAGAGAATGATAATAAGACAATAATATACCCAAACTTATGGGTATAAGCCAAAGCAGTTTTCAGGAGAAATTTTATGTCTAAAGGCTTACATGAATAAAATAGAAAAAGAAGAGATCAATGAATTGGGCATGCTACTAGAAAAGCTAGAAAAGGGACAAAATTAAAAATCCTATTAAATACCAAATTAGAAATTCTGAAAAACAAAGGAGAGATTAATAAAGTGGAAAGTAAAATTCCTGAACTAACAAATAAAACTAAGAACTTGTTTTATTAAAAAAAAAAGTTAAGCTGGATAAGCCTCTGGTTAATTTGATTTAAAAAAAGAAGAAAACCAAATTACTAGTATCAAAAATGAAAAGGCTGAACTCATCACCAATGAAGAGATATTAAACACAATTAGGAGCTATCTTCCCATACCATCTGCCAATAATTATCTAATAACCTAAGCAAAATAGATGAATATTTACAAAAATTATAAATTAACCAGATTAACTTAAGAGAAAATAAAATATTTAAGCAATTCTATTTTAGAAAAAGAAACTGAAGATATCCCTACGAAAAAAATTTTTTAGGACCAGATGGATTCACAACTGAATTCTAATTGTTAAAGACCAATTAATTCCAAGTCTATATAAACTATTTGAAAAAATAGGCAAAGAAGGAGTCTTACCAAATTCTTTTTATGCACAATCTGGTGCTGATACTTAAACCAGGAAAAGTCAAAACAGAGAAAGAAAATTACAGACCAATCTCCCTAATGAATATAGATGCAAAAATTTTAGATAAACTATTAGCAAAGAGATTATTGCAATTTATCACCAGGATAATACATTATAACAGGTTGGGATTTATACCAGGAATACAGGGCTGGTTCAATATTAGGAAAACCATCAGTATACCTGACCATGTTAATAACAAAATCAACAGTAATCATATGATTATTTCCACAAATGCTGGAAAAGCTTTTGACAAAATATACCACCCATTTCTATTTAAAAAAACACTAGAGGGCATGAGGAATAAATGGAATTTTCCTTAAAATGACAAATAGTATCTATCTAAATTAGTAAGCACTATCTATATGAAAAATAGACCAGAAGCTTTCCCAATAACATTAGGGTTAAGCAAGGAGACCCAAAATCAACTATAAATTCAATGTAGTACTAGAAATGTTAACTTCAGCAATAAAAGAAGAAAAAGAAATTGAAGGAATTAGAATAGGCAAAGAAGGCATAAAGCCATCACTCTCTTCAGGTGATATGATAATACTTAAGAGAATCTTAAGAGAATCAACTAAAAAATTACTTTAAATAATTAACAACTTTAGCGAAATCAGGACATGAGATAAACCTACATAAATCATCAGCATTTCTATGTATTACCAACAAAGCCCAGCAGCAAGAAATAGAAAGAGAAAAATTCCATTTAAAATAACAGCACATAATACAAAATATCTGGGAATCTACCTGCCAAGAATTATAGGTACAGCTTTACAAAATACTTTTTGCACAAAAAAATCAGATCTAAACAACTGGAAAAATATCATTTGCTCATGGATAGGCCAAGCTAATATAATAAAATGATAATTCTATCTAAATTAATTCACTTACTCAGTGCCATGTCAAACCACTAAAAAAAATTATCTTATAGAGCTAGATAAAATAGTCACAAAATTCATCTGAGAGAACTAAAGGTCGAGAATACCAAGGGAAATAATTTTTAAAATACAAAGAAAGGTAGTCTACCCATCTCAGATCTAAAACTATATTATAAAGTGGCATTCATCAAAACTATTTGGTAGTGGTTAAGAAAGAGTGGTAAATTAGTGGAATAGTTTAGGTACATAGGACACAACAGTCAACAACTATAAAAACCTACTGTTTGATATACCCAAAGACTCTAGCTTCTGAGATAAGAATTCTTTATTTGACAAAAACTTCTGGGAAAACTGGAAAACAGTATGGCAGAAACTAGACATTGGCCAACATCTCACACAATATATCAAGAAAAGGTCAAAATGGGTACATGATACCATAAGCAAATTAGGAGAACAAAGAATAGTTTACCTGTCAGATCTATGGAGAAGGGAAGAATTTATGATCAAAGAGAGTTAGAAAACATTATGAAATGTAATTTTTATTCCATTAAATTTAAAAGTTTTTGCAATCAAGATGAGAGGGAAAACAGAAAGCTGGGAAACAATCTTTACAGCCAGTGTTTCCGTTACAGACCTCATATCTAAAATATATAGAAAATTCTATCGGAATTATAGGAATACAAGCCATTCCCCAATTGATAAATGTTCACAGGATAGGAACAAACAATTTTCTGATGAAGAAATTAAAGCCATCTATAGTCTTAAAAATATTCTATATTACTACTGATTAGAGAAATGCAAGTCTGAGGTACTACCTCACTCCTTTGGCTAATATGACAAAAAAGAAAAATAATAAATGATAGAAAGGATGTGGGAAAAAAGTGGAACACTAATTAATGCTTTGTTGGTGGAGTTGGGAAGTGATCCAACCACTCTGGGGAGCAATTTGGAACTATGCCCAATAACTTATAAAACTATAAATACCCTTTGACCCAGCAATAGCTCTATTAGGTTTGTATTCCAGAGATTATAAAAAATGGAAAAGGACCCATACATACAAATATATTTATAGCAGCTCCCTTTTTGGTGGTAAAGAACTGGAAATCAAGGGAATATCCACCAATTGGGGAATGGCTAACCAAATTTTATTATATGAATGTAATAGAATACTATTGTTCTATGAGAAATGATAAGCAGGTGTATTTTAGAAAAACTTGAAAAGACATACATGAACTGATGCTGAGTAAAGTGAGTAGAGCCAGGAGAACATTTTGTACAGTAACAGCAAGATTGTGCAGATGATCAACTTATAAATTTTACTCTTCTCAGCAACAGAATAATTAAAGACAATTCTAAAAGACTCATGACGGAAAAGGCTGTCCACATGCAGAGAAAGAACTATGGAATCTGAATGCAGATTGAAGCATACTATTTTCACATTTTTGGTTGTTTTTTCTTTCTCATATGTTTTTCCCTCTTTTTCTGATTCTTCTTTCACATGAAACTAATGTGGAAGTATATTTAATATTTTTATATGTATAACGTATATCATATTGATTGTCATCTTGTGGAGGAAGGAAGGAAGAGGTTAAGAAAAAATAGAAATAAAAATCTTCTAAAAGCAAATGTCAACAAGTAATAAATAAATTTTTAAAAAGTAGTCGGGGAAACCAAAAGAAAACCTACAATGAACAAAGAAATGAGGGACAGTTAGTTCTGAGTTCACTGTGTAATATTTATTATATGGCTTTTATGAAATGGAAATTCAATGCTTCGTATTTTGAAACCTTTCTTATATTCTGCTATGCATATGGCAATATCTTTTTTTCTTTTGTATTTAAGTTTTAAATAAATAAAAACATTTAAAATAAACAAAAAATAAAGCATATGTTTTCAGATCTTTCCAGATCTATTTGGGCAATTTATATATACTAAGGGAAATTATTTAAATTTATTTAAAACTTTTTCCTTTTCTTCCTTCCTCCCCTCCTCTATATAATATGAAGAGATATAAAAATGCTATGAATACCAAGAGGTCCTGATTTCAATACTTATCTGCAATAGCTATAAATATGTCCCTCAAATACATCTAAATAAACTTACAAAACTAGTTATATTAATATACCACCTTAATGAGATAAGAGGAGATATATGATCTAGTTTACCAAAAAAAAAAAATCCCACAAACAAGCTCCTATTCATAAAGCAAATATCTGAGGAGAAACAAAGCTAAAAGTCATTATTAGTTTGAATAAAATCAATTAACCCACTGATTTTATAAATGGGACTTTTAAAGTATTGTAATGATCTGAGAGTTAATTACATACTTAAGAACCTAATTTGCAGCTAGAAATAGCTCTCTTATCAGCAAAATCAAACCAATGTACTAGTTAAATCATATGTGGTTTTTATGGTTTAGTTTCTTATTGATTATAACAATGAAACACAACCTTCACTCATACTTTGCATCATCTTTGATTCCATTCTCTACTTTCAAAGACATTATTCTAATATGGCTATCCTTCATTGTCACGAGGCTGACAAGAAAAACCTGTTCAAGGGGACAGGTCTACATTTAATCAATTGATCTATTAGACAAAGTTACTATATGCAAAGTCCATCCATATGTCCTTGTTCTACAAATACTCAATGGCTGTGTTCAAATAAAGGACCCTATGTCTACACCACTTAGAACTATGCTATATTATTAAACTGTGGAGGCTTATAGAATTCCTTCTACTAGTTATATATACAATCCATTTATTCGCATCCAACATTCACCAGCTTCCTATGTAGCTTACTGTCACTTTTGTTCTAAACAAGCATAGTTCAGTGATACTGTACTGCAGTAGGCCTCACTTCAATGTAAGTATTCTGGCCCTGTTTCTAGATTTATTGGTGCTTATCTCAACTTGCCATGTAATCTAAGCAAAGATAACTGAATCTAAGTACTCAAGGAACCCACAATTGCATTTGTGGCAGACCCAAGATTCAGAGTCACATAGAATTGACAACACTGCTATGACACAATGCCATTATTATTGCTATCAAACAGAGTACATCCTAAGGAAACACTACACTACTTGATTAAGTTTTCATCATTTGGACTACATATGCCAATGTGACAGAATTCAGTGGAAACTTAACTTTGTGTACTAATGAAAATTTCTGACTACAAATTAGGTTTCTGGAACATAAAACTAACTTCTGTCTTCAGTTTTTTTAGAGCACTCAAAGAGACTTTTTAAAAATATTCCATAATCTCTTCCATTTATTCTTACATGTACTTCTTAAAAATAGCACATTAGTGCTAGAAGTGATTGAAAGAGGATCTTGAAAAGGTACACAGCATCAGCTGCAAGGGTTTGATATTGTTCTCAAAATACCTTTGAGCACAGCTTCATGATATAGAACTATCGTATATGGCTTTGCTTCACTTCACCAAACTAGGGAACAAGCTGGATAACACAGCATTTTTATTGCCTACAATAACAAAAACTAACATATAGTAATGTGACTTTACTGTGGCAATACAAGTGTTCATTATAGATGACATTTCTCTAGCTTTATTGTAAGCACAAAGAAACGAGAATGTTTGACACATAAAAAACACTTATTTAAATGTTAATAACTAGTTGATGTTTTAAAAAGATGATAAATTGGCAGCAGTTTGAAATAAATATAATAAAAGAATTAAATCAGAATAGCAAAGTACCTATTAAATACTATAAAGACTCCATTTTAAGCTTTAAAAAAAACTTCTATAAATCAAAATGTCAAAATTGATGAGACTACTTCTACCCAATGTCCAGACCTTTGAGGTAAGATCATACACATAAGAGTTACAATAGGAACAATTTTCCCCTTCCAAACACAGAAAAAAATTATTGACAGCAAAGGAGTTATATCTGTTTAAGTGAGAAAAATGTGATTCTATATTAACATAAATTCATCTGGGCTTGTAAGCAACCCAAAGAAGACTCATGAATGGTACATGTAAGCCAGCTGAGAGCAGTCACACTCTATCTCTGTTGTTGAGTTTAAGCCAGTATGATAGTGTTCTTTAAAAATAAGGAATAATAAATAGATGGCAATAAAAGCAAGTTTTGTAATTAGATCTAATGTTGTTGGTACCTTATGTTTCAAAAATGCACAGAGATCCCCAAATCAGAAACAAAAAGGGAACTAATGAACAAAATTCTCTTACATCAGCAAGAAGCAAACCAACTATTTGGTCATATTCACCATGAAAGAAAAATGTAGTTTGGGGATTCATCCAAATCATGAACTACAAAGTAAATTGGTAAGAAATTAAGTAGTAATTTCAATCTAAGCTTCAAAGTGATCAATAACATTTTTTGCAAGCTAATAAAACTCATGCTTTCTTTCATAAATTAGCAGTATATTCATTCCAGCATATGAGCCCAAAATAGAAAATTATGCCATAAAGCATTTCCTACCTTTTTATCATACACATCTTGCCAGTTTACTCCAACAAAGAAACTGTGCCTCATAATTTCTTTTGCATCATCTGGACCTCCACCAAGGCTATCAGGGACAAAAGAAGGTTAAGTAGATATTAACCATATAAGCAAAGAAAGTTTCACTGTATAACAGTCTATTCTTGGACAAACTTTGTAAGCACTTTCCCAGAACAGAATGCATTATCATAATTGAAAACATAAATGTGCCCTCCTAGCCCAATTTTCAAATCAAAACATAGCTTGGCCATATATAAATAATGTTTGACTTGAGATATAGGTCATTAATGATGGCTAAAAATCTGGGTAGAAAAAATAATTAAAAGAGAATCATTAGAAACAGAACTAATTTACGAAATTTTCATTTGAGGATTTTAAGTCACTTTCCAAAGAACAGTAGTATCTGGCTTAAATTCATACATACTATTATTATGTTTGAGCATACTAATACATAAAAACATTTTACAAAAGTATCAAAAATGGTGGTTGGGAAGGACTCAGTTGGGAAAGAAATTGATTTTCAGCAGCTGTTTATTCCATAAGGGTTCCCCCTATGCTGAGCAAAGTGCTTTATACACAGAAGATACTTATTAAATGCTTTTTGTTGCTGTTACCAATAACTGTTGCTTATGAACAGTTGTGATAAAAATACATTCTTTGAAAAATATAGTTCAAATGCATACCAACTTATGATTGAATGAAATTTGCTACTGGTACTATTAGTCTGGACAACAGAAGGTATGCTTATAATACACTCAAGATTGATTTCTTACATCACCCTTGAGAACCAGTATCTTTATAATTACATGCTGAATAATTTTGTTGCTACCATTAAATGTCTTTTTTGAATTTGTGAGGAGACAGTGAAAAAGCTGAAATTGTATTATTCTTAGAAATGCCAAGAATATGGGGAGAATAGATATAAATTGAGGTAATAAAAAATAGGCCATTTCTCTCCTTAAGACCCAGAGAAGTACTATGAGCTCACAAAATCTGAAGGAATCAAATGGAAGAATTTACTTCTATATGGATCTCTTGAATGCTGAAAGGGAATAATCAGACCAAGAGACGATAGCGAGGCTCTCTTCACAGTCTAAAGTGACCCCCAGTAGAAAGTATTTTGAAAAAGGGGCAGAGAGACCCAGGATTCTTGGATAGAAGTAGGAGATATGTTTTGAGAAACCCTCAAGACAGTTTACCCAGAATGTTTTCTATCTCCTTTCACCAGTTAATAGTTTTCTACTATTTTTGCAGTGTGGATGTTTTAAGTTTACATAATTGATACATCAAAAACTACAAATTTTCATAAGTCATCATCCTGTCATCAATGAATTTTCCATTCTTTAACATCAGGACAACTACACTATGCAACATCAAAAATATATTCAAAGAATTTGAGAAGAATACTTTAGAATTAAGGAAGTAAAAAAAATTATATTAATAGCCCTCACAGTATGAAACTACACCAAGTTTATGCATCGATAGTTGCCCTCATTTATAGTCACCAAATGACTCACAAGTGTTATATCAGATCTGAAAAATCAACTAATATAATAATTAGTGATTAATTAGATGGCACAATGCATAATGTTGGACTTAAAATCAGAAAGATCTTAGTCCGAATGATGTTTCAAATACTACCTTCGTGAGCCTGGGTAAATCACTTAACCTCTGTGCCTCAGTTTCCTCATCTATAAAATGAGCATAATAATTACATCTATCTCACAAGGCTGTTATGAAATCCCATGAGACAACATTTGTAAAATTCCCTGCAAACTTGTCAGTTGTTAGTAAATAGGAAGGGCAGCATAGGACAGTAGCTGGATAATTGACTCTGCTAAGACCAGGGTTTGGTTATATGACCCTGGACAAGCCATTTCACTTTTCAGGGACTCAAAGAGCATGCTAGCTATATACTAAAGAGAAGTTGCTTATTAATATGGCTGAGAGAAATTCCTCCTCCCTCTTCACCCTGCTCCACCCTCACTTAAGAACTTCAAACACTAATAAAATCAGAAATGTAAACTCCTCAAAAGAGGGAGCCACTTTGATCTGCGGCATTCAGTTCAAATGAATTTCTCTCTTTTTAGTATTCATTAATTATAAATCCTATGACATGTATCCCAAAGCAAATTCTCAATTATCTATAGATTCATAATTCTTAGCATTCATATATGTCAAAAACCATTATTCCCCCCTTCTTTATACTATGTAATATGTTTACATGGAATTATGATTTTTCTAAGAAATCTCTATTTCAGTTCAAGGAACACAAGTACTGATCATTTTTATAGTATTATGTATCTTTGTGACACACTAAAAAAAGTAGTTTCAGATACTGAATCTGACAGTAAAAATTTTAAATGTGACCCCTGGTGTTATTGGCTTGAAGAAAACCAAAATGTCAGTGTTCCTTTCCTCCAAGTAGGAGGTAGTCAGTACAATGAAAAGCTGGCTGGATTTGGAAGCACAGTACTGTATCTAGCCTAGCTCAATAACAATGTGACCTAACTTGACACTCCATTTCTCTGGACTACAGATCCTTCATCTGCAAAACATGTAGGCTGCAATGACCAGATGATCTCTAAGTTTCCTTTATATTCTAAATTTAAGATCCTACATTTCTCCATTAAAAAAGGTTTTTAATGCTCTAAGACAATACAAATATGCAAGATAAAAATAACAAATCTAGGGTTAGGTTGCTCCTAAAAGAAAACACATAGAAAAATATATGTACATATGTACATGGTGGCCAATGGCCAAAGTAAGAATGATCTGACACATATAAGACACTATAAATATAAGATCCTAAAATTATATATGTATGTATATATATATGTGTGTATCTATGTACATATATCCATCAATATGTAGGACAGATGCTATAGACTAATGAGCTTATGCCAACCTATGAATGAATTGGAGGCTTAAAATACTTTCAGTTTATGTTAGATTAAGTTTGTGTTGAAATTCGGAAAAAGAGAAGTTGGAAGAAGGAAAACTGAAATACTAAATTCCTTTCAAGAGGCCCTTCCTTTATTTTCAACTTTCAAGAACAGTCCTTAATTCTTGAAGATTACTAATGTACAATTTATAGTTACTTAAGATTTATTTATGGTTGTAAAATATGTGAATATAATACCACTGAAATTAACCCTGTGAGGCTGATATAGCAGATACCTTTACAAATGAAGGAACTAAGGATCCAAAAATCATTTGCCTTAGATCATAAGGCTTATAAATGGCAGCGTGTGGGCTTCTGGTTTTAAATCAAATATTACTTCTAGTTCATCACACTGATAGATGCTTCCTAAGCATAGGTGCCAACCAAGAAAATCAAGTCAAAATCATGGGTACATTTTCTGACATTTATTTGAAAGAAAAATGCAGCCCTTTGGGGGTATTGTCTAGCATCTATGGATTGCCTGAATTATTCATTGTTATTCAAAGGAATAAAATCTGTGAAACATGTTCTGATCAAAGTGGAACTTGAGGATAAAGTTGATTTAGAATAAAAGATAATAAAATTTCCATACTTTCATAAAATGAGTTCTTTTTTATTAATTTTTTTAATTTTAAAAACATATGCATAGATAATTCTTCAACATTAACCCTTGCACAACCTTCTGTTCTGACTCCTCCCCCCCTCCCCTACCCCTTCTCCTAGATGGCAAGTACTCCAATTTATGTTAAATATGGTAGAAACAAATATTAAATCCAATATATGCATACATATTTATACAATTATCTTGCTGCACAAGAAAAATCAGATCAAAACAGAAAAAAATGAAAAAGAAAATAAAATGCAAGCAAATAACAACAGAAAGAGTGAAAATATTATGTTGTGAACCACATTCAGTTCCCACAGTCCTCTCTCTGGGTGTAGATGGCTCTCCCATCACAAGAACATTGGAACTGGTCTGAATCATCTCATTGTTGAAAAGAGCCACGTCCACCAGAATCGATGATCATATAATCTTGTTATTGCCATGTATAATGATCTCCTGGTTCTTCTCATGAGAAGTTCTTAAAGAAAGGTTAAAAGTATGGCTGATACCATATAAGCCAATAAAAATTAGATAAAATAATTTCCTAGAAAGAAACATAAAGTAGTATTTCAATGGTAGAAAGGGAAGAAATAATACGACTCTTCCCCCCCAAAAAACCTCTTTATAGGTTACACACACACACACACACACACACACACACACACACACACACACACA